>JANHGB010058347.1:0-49424 GCA_026283785.1 Coracopsis vasa | reverse complement strand
ATGTACTTTTAATAGGTTAGTGCTCAAAAGGGTGCTAGAATCTGCTGCTATCATTTGATAGTACGTGACTCTTTGTCTAAGCAAGCGAGAAACTGAGTGTAAACTATGTTTAAACTATGTTTAAACTGTGTAAACTATGTTTAGTAAACTATGTCTAAAAACATAGGTTTCGCTGAAGTTGTCTGCTGCTAAAACACCAGTGCCTATAGATCTCATTCTGTATAACTCAAAGAACTCTTTATTGTTTTGATTTTTTTGCCAACAGATATAAAACTTGATGACTTAGAATGGCGGTAATTACTGGAGCCCAAAAGTTGATAGCATTTTTACTTAAATGAATAAATATTTAGAGATAATTTATATATAGCTTATATAATTTATTGAAGATGGTGGAATAATATATACTAATGTTTTGAGAAAGTTCTGTAATAATCAAATATATTAAAAATTTGGATGAATAATTTCCAGATAATATACGTTTTCATTCTTTGTACAACACATTTATCTAAGAGGTTTTGATACTTTTCCATTGCTGGCATTTATATTGCACCAGAAATGTGGTTGTGTTGGTGACTTGTTTATTAGCAAAATTAATTTCCATCAAAGCAAGTTTTAAATTAAAGCAAACCCCCCTTTTCCTCTATATCTGCATTATGAAGTTAATTTTAAATTATATTGGACATCCTAACTGAAAATGAGACTGTACCAAAAGAATTCAATTGCTTTTCAAAACGGATGAATTTACTTAGAAGCAGGCAGTATTAAATCAAATTTAGAAGGCCCACTCCTGTATTTAATCAGAAGTAGCTATTCAGGAGCAACTCCCATGTAGTCAAACTTTTATCTTCGTGTAAAGACAGAGGTGGAATTTCCTTCTTTAGGGAAATGCAGCACTATTTGAAAAATTTTTGTGTTTTAAAGTGACATACAATTACCATTTAAAAAAAAAAAAAGAAAACTTCTTGTGAACATTTTTGTTCAACATATATAATGGGTTCTTAGCAGAAAAGTTCAATAGCACATCAGTTATTCAATGTTGGGAGTAACCTGCAGTATGACTGCTGATGCTCACAGTGACTTCCTAGCTGAAAACCAAATCTGAAATGACAATGTCTAATTTCATCATAATATACTCAATAAAGACAGCGTTTCAATATAAACCATAATTTTGTCGATCAAAACCACTCTGTGGCTAGACTCACTTGTTGACTGTTGATTTAACATTTTCTTGTTTTCAATGATCCCAAGTTGTTTTTCCTGAACCACCGGCAGTTGCAAAAAAATAAAAAAAAGTTTCATTCTTTTGGATAAAAATACTTTAAATAATAAAAATAAACAGGAACACCTGCTTCTGTGTTCTTCAAAAGGTGACAGAGTTCACAGAAAGTATTCTGACCCAGAAAATGTATAAGCAACAGGAGCTAACTCATATCTGTGTTG
Organism: Coracopsis vasa; assembly: GCA_026283785.1. Classification (NCBI taxonomy): domain Eukaryota; kingdom Metazoa; phylum Chordata; class Aves; order Psittaciformes; family Psittacidae; genus Coracopsis; species Coracopsis vasa. Next base: position 47,984 of record JANHGB010058347.1, on the reverse strand, counting down.
TATCAGAGAAAAGTAAAACCTTTGAGGGATTCTGTTCTAGTGCTTCAGCATCTACTGACCAAATACAGAGAAGTAGTAACTTCTTTAATCCTATTGCAAACAGCAGCCACTTCAAGAATAAACTGTTTATTCAAAGACAACACCTTTTGGACATATTTGAAGAAGTTGGAAAGTCCAGAAGATAGGAGCAAGTGGAGCTTGCTAGAAACATGGCCTGTGAAGGACTGAAATAAGTGGGATGGTTTAATCTGGAAAAGGCTGAAAATACCAAATTTATTAATAGGCTTCAAATGTACTTCTGAAGAGAGAAAGAGAATAAATAATATGTCCTCCATTCTTCAGGGAAGTAAGTAACACAGTGCAGCAATGGAGCTATAACTGAGACATTAAAGGACATTATTTTGAGAATAAAGATTGATGTTCACTTGAGTATACCAGGCCAACCATGGGGTCTTTATTACTGGCAAGTAAAAACAACTTGCTTCAGGACTGACAAAGATAACACTGACTCTGCACTGGTTAGGAGGAAGGGGTATTCTTCTAGCTTGTTTTCCTAAAAAGAAAGAAGGGATACTGATCAATTTTAAAGCTTTATGACATAGTAAGAACTTCTGATAAAGCACTCATTTCATATTTCTAGATACATGGGAGAGGAGAACTTACAAATTGTTGTAAGCAGGGGGAAGAAAACAGGTGATCTCTCACAAGTTGAAATGCCTGTCATATCACTATGAAGCTTATTCATCTTTAATATCTTTGTTAAAGCTACTTCCTTAATATAATGAGGTTTATGTAGACCCACTGTAGCATGCTAAACCTGAGACAGATCACATAAGATTAAATACTAGGTTTTTAAAAAAATGGGATAACAGGTTTTTTTGCTGAAAATGCTTTAGTGTTTTTTAAAGATTTCATTTGAAAAAATGTTCTAATTTGTTATTCCTAGAAGTAGGCAGAAAAGGTCAAACATGAGTTGAAGAGAGAAACAACCAGATGTGGCTTAAGTTTAAAAGAAAAAAGATTGCAACAGATTGTTGAGAAAAAATAAAAAGGAAAAGTACCATAGTCCTTGGAATAAACAATGAAGATACTATGCTTGGCTGAACTCTAAATGGAAAATTTTTATAGACACCAATCAATTTGCGCATGGTAAAGTAAATATTCTCGATAGACAGATAAAATGTAACTGGTGTTATTTTTCTAGGGCAAAAACTTGAAACATTGTCCGCAAGGTTATACTTGGAAATAAACTCTGCACATTAGTACTTGCAGCAAACAAACCCAATGACTCAAGAGGACTTTTTTGAACCCAGAGAATTAATGTTTTATAAAAAGTACTTAAAAATTCCTTTCCCTTTTATAACTGTTTCCATCTGCAAAAGCCTGTGGATTTGGTTATTTCTGCCTCACTGGTGCTCTGAGATCCTGGCTGCCACTGAGAAACACTGCCTTGAATGAACTAAGTATACATCATATAACTAGAAATTAGGCAAGAAGGGAGGGTTTCATCTTCCTGATTATTGTAAATCTGGTTTCTAGGGAGTAACTTCAAAAATGGAGCTTGTGCTTTGGTGTTTCTGAAGATCATATGGTATGATCAAGTATCAGCTTTTGTGTTGCTATTCTCAGGCAACATTCTTGTTCTGTGGATGGGTGATTTGCTAATTCACTCTGCTGGCATGCTAGCTTGTCTATTTTTAGTAGCAGACTGTAGTCAGATGGCTGCCACTGGCTATGACGTGGGTTTTCACAATTTCAGGTGTCTATTAGCAGTCTTTTGTTGGACATTGTCTATCCCTCCAGAGCTGGCAAAATGTATGATGAGAGAGGACCTCAACCCCTGCAGTGCTATATTGCCTATCTCAGCTTCATTTGTTAAATAACAGTGTTTTTTGAAGTGTTTCAAGTTGGCCTGGTTGATTTAATATGAAAATGGGTAAGAAATGCTTACCTGAGCTGTTCTGCCAGCTTTGCTCTGAAAGCAGTGTCCTCAGGCAGAGGAGCTGTGAAAAATTGTGGGAAATTGTAACACGCACAACCTCTAGAGACTTCTCTGCAATAATTTCTTACTAGTGCTGTAGCTTTGGTTGATTTCCGGAAGTGCTAAGATCCAAAACGTGTTGAAACAGAGAAAAACTTGTAATGAGACTGGAAACAATTCCTGAAGAATTAGTCAAGAATGAAATTCAGTTTAAAAATGTGTTAAGAGGCTTTGAAAGCAAGTTACATATCATACAAATAGAGAAAAAAAGTATTTAAGATAACAAAAATGTTTGTGAATAGAAAGAATATCTTACAGTTCCCAAAGGAAAAGAAAAAAACAAGTTCTGTCTTGGGTTTTTTTTTGTGCTAAAAGGAAAATAAAAAGAAGAAAATGTGGGTCCTCTTTGGAAGGAGACAGGAGACCTGGTTACCTGGAATATGGAGAACTCAACGTCTTCACTGGCAAGTCTCCAGCCACAGCACCCAAGTCACAGAAGGCAAAGGCAGGGACTGAGAGAATTAACTGCCAACTGGAGGAGAAGATCAGGTCTGAGTTCATCTAAGGAACTTGAAGGTGCACAAGTCCGTGGTACCTGATGAGATGCATCCACAGGTCCTGAGGGAACTGGAAGGTGAAGTAGCTAAACCACTACATATCATATTTGAGAACTTGTGGCAGTCTAGTGAAGTTCCCACTGAGTGGAAAAGGTGAAAAATAACCCCTATTTCTAAAAAGGGAAAAAAGGAAGACCCAGGAAACTACAGGCCAAGCAGTCTCACCTCGGTGCCCAGCAAGATCATGGAGGAAATTCTACTGGAAACTGTGTACTGTACAGAGAAAATAATAATGTGCTTGGTGACAGCCGACATGGCTTCACAAAGGGGAAACAGTGCCTGACAAATCTGGTAGCCTTCTATAATGGGGTTACAGTGTTGTTGGAAAAGTGAAGAACAACGGATGTTATTTACCTGGACTTGTGCAAAGCATTTGATATTGTCCCACATAGCATCCTTGTCTCTAAACTGGAAAGACATGGATTTGATGGATAGAATCCACTGGATATGGAATTGGCTGCATGGTTGCACTCAAAGAGATGTCGTCAATGGCTTGATGTCGAAGTGGAGACCAATAATGAGTGGCATTCCTCAGGGGTTGGTGCTGAGACCAGACTGTTTAACATCTGTGTTAGCAACATGAACAGTGGGATTGAGCACACTCTCAGCAAGTCTGCCAATGACACCAAGCTGTGTGGCTGTGGCTGACACACTGTAAGGAAAGAATGCCATCCAGAGGAACCTTGACACGCTTGTGAGGTGGCCTGATGCTAACCTCACGAAGTTCAACAAAGACAGGTGCAAGGTCCTGCACTTAAGTCAGGGCAATCCCAAGCACAACTACATATTGGGTGGAGACTGGATTGAGAGCAGCCCTGAGAAGGACTTTGGGGTGTTGATTGACAAGCTTAACTTGAGCCAGCACTGTATCCTTGCAGCCCAGAAAGCCAACCGTATCCTGGGCTGCATCAAAAGGAGAGTGACCAGCAGGTCAAAGGAGGTGATCCTGCCCCTCTACTCTGCTTTCGTGAGACCCCACTTGAAGTACTGTGTGCAGTTATGGGCCCCCCAACACAAGAAGGACGTGGAGCTGCTGGAGTGTGTCCAAAGATGACTAGAGGCCTGTAACACCTCTCCTATGAAGACAAGTGAGAGAGTTGGGCTTGCTCAGCCTGGAGGAGAGAATGTTCTGGGGAGACTTTATAGCTGCCTTCCATTATCTATCAACTTTGCCTACAGCAAAGCTGGAGAGGGAGTTTTTACAAGGGCATGTAGTGACAGGAAAAGGGGGAATGGCTTTAAGATGAAAGAGGGGAGATTTAGATTAGATATTAAGAAGAAATTCTTCATTATGAGAGTGATGAGGCACTGGCACAGGTTGCTCAGAGAAGCTGTGGATGCCCATCCCTGGCAGTGTTCAAGGCCAGGTTGGACAGGGCTTTGAGCAACCTGGTCCAGTGGAAGGTGTTCCTGCCCATGGCAGGTGGGGTTGGAACTGGATGATCTTTAAGGTCCCTTCCAACTTAAGCCGTTCTATGATTCTATGATCCTTGTTTGTTGCTTCCTGCTTGAACAGTTTTTTACATCTCAAGAAAGGTAACATCTTATTAAGTAGATGGCATATTCTGATATTTCAAATGCTTTATTTAGTTGCCAGAGTCCTAGGATGGCTTCCTCTGTCTCCTGCAGTTGAACTTTGCCCTTATTAGAACACTGGAACACTGTTATCACTTCACAGAACCACAGAGAAAAGTTTGAAGTGGAAATGAAATTATGTTTTTACATAATGATAGTTAATAGTTTTCTGCATAGTAAATTTGTTTTCATATCTCTTTCTGTTAATATTAAATGGATATTTGCAATGTACAAGGTAAATTATAAATTGGCAGATTAAATTCAGGAATCCCTGTGTGAAATTCTATGGTTTATATGCAAGAGTTTCAGATGCTTAACTCGTTAATGGGTGTTAATAGTTTCCTGTTCTCGACCTTTTTTTTGTTTGTTTTTTTGGGTTTTTTTTTTTTTTTTTAATGCTTCTTCTGGCCTTCAAAAAGAGTTGTAGAATTCCAGGGCCGGGAAATAAGTTTTTCTTAAAAAATTAATTACCTGCAAGCTTCTAAAACCTGATCTCTTGAATCTAGAGCTGCTGTACAACATGACTTGTTTTTTTGATTTTCCTATTTTTGGGGAATGCTTGCTGTCACTATATACAGAGGTAGGCAAATTTAGTATAATTTAAAATGTTGCCATTTTTGTGAAGGCTATTTAACATTTTTACTGCTGTGCAGTTCCTCAGAGTTATTACAATTTTCTAATCTTAAAAATGTAGAAAAGTCAAATTTTCCAATTTATTTTTAAGCTGCCACCATGACACTTCGACATGGTATTTACAAAACCATCAGGAAATTTGAGAACAATCTCAGGCTGTTTTAAATCACACTGACTTCCTGCATTGTTACACTTCTCTTTACTTTTTTCTTCTTTTTTTTAAGAAAAATTGCTTTTATTTTTGTTGCTTCTTCTTTTTATTAATATCAAGGATCAGGCACACACCTCTACATCACTGCACACAAGGAGAACAATGGATATTCCTCCTGTTACTCAATAGATTTCTTGTTAAAGTGTCTGCCTGGGAAGGAGGGAAAATTAAATGAAGGGCTTCTCAACAAACCGCCTGCTCCCCAGGCTGGGGGTAAGGCCATGCTTCTCTTTCCCTTTGACTCTGGGTTGCTGTACAAAATATAATGCAGTGCTGCCAGGACCAGGGCAGTGGGAAGTTAAGACAGGTATGGCATGGCTTTCCACATATTGTGAATCAGTGCTGCTGGTGCAGGGTGAAGAGGCAGTGGGCACTGTTTGCCCCCCAGAGGCTGTATGCTTCCCCCTTGGTGTCTGACTGGTCAGAGCGTGCAAGCCGGCTTACTGGATGGCCATAAGAATGTGCAAGTGATGCTTGACTAAGTGTGCTTCAAGCTTCAGATCAGGAAACCTGGACAACACAGCAAGGTTTGGTAACGGACATGGAGTTAGCGGTGGGAAGAGCATGGGGCTTGAGTTGACTTGTGGTTGGAGAGGCAAGGGTCACAGGAGGTGATGGGGTTGCAAGATGAAACCCAGAAAAATAAGCTCAGGCTATAATCAGTGTAAGCAAAACCAACAACCCGTTCACCAGGAGGAAAGGTTAGACATCAGTCAGTTTTATCAACAGGAACTCTATGAGAACCAAGTGCACAAAGAAGCATCTGATTAACTTGACCAGCTGTTGCAATCTCAAATCTAATGGGCAGATACTTTTAGGGGTAAATGAGGTTAAACATATATTTATGCAGCATACCTTTTTTTTACCTCTAAGGAAAAACTCTCAGGGAGTTTCTGTGCTTGCAGCCTGCATGCATACAGTTGTGCAGTACACTTTGAAGTCAGACTGACAGTACCTCAGTAAAAGCTGTACCATGTCTGCATCTGGTGGTCCTGGTGACCTCATCCTTCATCCAAGTTACAAATACAGCAATTTTTGAGATTAAGCCATCTGGGACAATTTCAGAAGTCCTGCCTTTTGCTAAACAATTTGAAGTGTTTTCTTCCTAAATACTAACTCAAACGTTTACTGCCCACATAAAAACTGCTAATTGTAGGGTGCTAAGTGCAACTGGGATATATGAGGGTTTAATTGCAGAGTATGACTCAACAGGAGAGCATGGGGAGTTGGAGTGGAGGCTGAAGGAGGGACTGGATAGCAACAGGACACAGAAATGTATGTGTGCAAGAGAGGAAATCTGGGTCTTTGGGGAGTTTCCACTTATGGTCCAGGTTGAAATAAAGATCTGTTTGCATCATGCAACCTGTAGTCAGATTTTGACTCTCAGTGAAGTAACCTTGGTGGCCTATATGGAAATATAGATGGATTCATTATAGGTGCCTCCAGGGACTCGGTAGGTGCATGTGGTTCTGGCATGTGCAGCCACAGAGCAGGAAGGGTGACGGTGCTGAGCTGCTGATGCAGGGTGCAGGGTGGGGTGCCCAGTGAGCCTTTTGATCAGTGCATAGGACTTGGCAATCCTGAGGCTCACTCTTGCCAAGGGTTGGATGTTTGAAGAGAACCTGTAACATGCAGGAATTCCTTCAGGGTGTATGATTGAAGTTCACAGTGTTAACTATAAAGTTTGCTAAATCCAAACTCTTCCACCTCCTCACCCCTACCAGCACCCCCCATCCCACACACATGCACATACAGGCACATTAGTATGCCTGCTTAAAAATTCTCTGTGTATCAGTGGTCCTATTTGAAAAGTAGCAAGTACTCAATTATAACACATAACAGCATCATCCATATGCACAACTCTTTGATCCAAAGGTTAAAGCATTTAAAACCAAATCAAGAACACACAGTGCTTACTGACTGAGGCAACTGGATTCCTCTGGAACAGTATGAAACAAGACTGAAAAACTGCTGAGTGATACCACCATGTTGACAGGATACTTTCTTCTCAACTTCAGGCAAATGAGTAATTGCCTCAAAGAACTCGTTGCATTATTCTTGGAATGTGATTCAAAAGATTTAGATGCTGTGTCTCTGCCTTCACTGATGGTATTAATTGGTTTTGAGACACATACCCATTTTGTCATTTCTAAAGGTGAAGGCTGTTCTGTGTTTTATTAATGATGACAGCGTTGCTGAGAAAAAGGAAGGTCTAAAATATTTAACTTTAAGAACATGACAGATTAAATAACCTGTGGGGTCCTAATAATCATCATTCACAATGTAGGAGATGACAAGGTGAAATTTCTAAGATGACATTTTGTCACTTGGGGTAGTCACTTAAGCTGACAAAAGCTATACATGCTGCTCTGCAGCATCTTTACTCTAATTGGGCCAATTTTACTATCATGCTATTATCCTGCGCAGCAGAACTGGTGACAAACAAAGAGGTTTTTGTGATCTCAGTCGAATATTTTTCCATGAGTGCAAGAAAATATCTTCTTTGCCAAAAAAGAATGAAAATTGTCCCTGTATTTTGTGACTGGACAGAAGCCCAAGGCTCACATCTGCCTGGAAAAAGTGTAATCTGTATTTTTAGTTCCTGCTTCTTTATCTTGGGATCTTGTAGAAAGGGCCGCAAGTCAGAAAAACTATAATCGCATTTGGGTTTTATTCCTGTTATGTGTTGAAATAACTTTCCTTGGGATATGGTGGAGGAGAAAGAGGGGTAAACTTCCATTCCCTCACTTTTTGCAATTTCAGCAGTCTGCTGTAATTTAGCTTTATTTTCTACTATGCACCAGCACATAATAATTCCTTTTAAGTATAGCAACACAAAACTTGATTGCATTAGCACATGCTTCAGTGTAGTTATTGGGAAACTTAATCCAATTTAGAAATATTTGAACTTCAGAAGAAAACTTATCAATGGCTACATGAGCAGTGGTAAGAAAGTGGTTTTATAATTTGTTAATGTAGTGTGAAATCCTGAAACAACCCATTTTGCCAAAACCAGAAGCATCTTGTGTATTACCAATTAGAAGCTTCAGGCAAGAGTATGTTTAGTAATGCTTATTTGTTAACATGGAATAAAAATACACTGGAGAGTAATACGGTGTGTTTATGGAGTGGAAGTATATCCAGCTAATATAAATAGTGTCATTTCATGGAAGCATTAAGCTGTTAAAAAAACCCCCAGTATTGTATTACAATAATCATTGTTTTTCTGCATGACAGAAATAGGAAAGTGCTATTATTAATGCCCTCCATGCCTTGGACAAAGATTGCCTTAATTTTCATCCGCTGAATGAGATGCTTATATTCATTGCTTTGGACACACTAAAACTGGAAAACTGAAGGTAAATATTTCTCTCAGTCCTTTAGCACATTTAAGTCTCCAGGGTTCAGACTGAATGGCAGTGGTAGGCAGTAGTTAGTCTGCATTACATAAGGCACCAAAAATTCTAAGTCAGAGGACCAAAAAACATTTTGGTGGTGTCTCTTTGGCTGGAGAGTTAACATCTGTTTTCCCAGACTTTCACTCTTACCCTTCACTCCATCTGTGTACAATTCATAGAATCATAAAATAGTTTGGGTTGGAAGGGACCTTTAAAGGTCCTCTAGTGCAACCCCCCACCCCCGCTGCAATGAGCAGGGACATCTTCAACTAGAACAGGTTGTTCAGAGCCCTATCCAACCTGACCTTGAATGTTTCCATGTGGGCATCTACTATGTTTCTGGGCAATCTGTCCCAGTGTTTTACTACCCTCACTGGAAAACATTTCTTCCTTATATCTAGTCTGAACTTACCCTCTTTTAGTTTAAAACCATGACCCCTTACAACAGGTTCTACTAAATTGACTTCAGTGAGATCTCACATCATGTTTCCAGGTACCCTGCTGTTAATTCTGCCTTCCTGAACTTGCAGATCAAGTCATCCTCCTTTTGGCACATTAAGGCTACTTTCCACATGAAGAATGCTCATTTCCATCCTCTGCAGCTACATGGGGCTTACCTAGCCCTAGCTGAACAGAGTGCCCATCATACCTCCAATCCAAGCGAGATACCAGCGTTGCTCCCCAGGGCATGACTTTTCCTACACCATCAGTGCAGAGCTCCACTGCTCTGTGACCCTCTTCAAGCCCATCAGCTCTGTGTTTCTTGATGTGATTAGACCAACAGCTACATAGCTCATTCTTATCCATGCTCTATGATCTGCCATACCTAAATCCTGTTCCGCAGACTCCCAGCCAGCCCAGTAACACTGCTCTCTGCTTTCTCATCAGTCCTGCCTGTACCTCACTCCTATTTGTAACACCTCCTATATCTGACTACTGCATCTTTGCCTCTCTTTCTTCTTATCACTCTCTAAGGTAGGTTGAAAGCCTTAGCAGGTTTATCTCTTTGTCCTAGGCTGGCATCCTTTCATTCTCTTCCAGGAGTGCAGAGGTGCCGGAGCTCCCTGAGCAGCTGTTTTTCCTCCCAACTTCATCCCATGTCCTGGCCTTCTTAGTGAAAAGCCACAATAAGCTGCTGAAAGGGCAAATGCTATCTTCATGGGATAAGCTCTAATCTCAGCTGAAAATCCCTGTTATTTCTAATAAATTTTTCAGTTGGTAAATACCACTTACTGTGAAAGAAGTGCATCAACAACATTCAAACTTTTTATTGGTAAATTAAAATCCCAGTATGTGGCTAATAGCATAAATAGGATGTGAAAAACTGCCTAAAGCAGGGAACAAATAAGTTTAAGCTCATTAAGAAGCTACAAGAAACTTTTAATTCTGAGGTTGGAATAATTTTCATAATCACAGATAAACTATGGATCAGCAATGAAGGCTGATAATGAGGACATATAAGGTGGCATATAATGAGGTGGCATAAGACTTTGAACTGCATGATTAAGAAATGAAATCATTATGAAGGAGTCTGCATCTAGTAGCTTACGTTCTCACAGAAAATTCTTCAAGGAGATGACAGGACTTAAAAAAGTGGTCTTAAATGGGACTGACACAATGCAATATACTAATTATTTGGCAGTGCATAATATCTTTATTTAGAACAATAAAGTATATGTATATAGTGTAAATTCCAAATTTGAACTGGTATAAAAAAGGATCTGGGAAAACATCTATCTTTAAGAGGACGCATATATATACATACACATCACATTTTATAAACTTTGTTGATTACCTTCAGTCAGAATGTAACTATGTAAGACTGTACTGACATTTGCACTGAAATAAATGATTTTGCCCACAATACAATCAGCAAATATCTGCATCGCTATCACTAAAGAGTCTGAAGTTTCCGCGTTCCATCAATTTGATAATAGCAACATGCCACCATTACTGTATCTGTATTAAAATGACAGTTGAATCAGATTCCTGAATTGAAGAATGTTGGACAATTCTTAAATGTAAATTTAACTCAGAATATCTGCATTTTATATATACAGTTAACTTTTCAATTTATATAGCTCTATTAGGTGTACTGGACAGCTTCAGCATATTACAAAGAGAGAGCAACAGAGAAACAGCTGGTGAAGATCAGAATCTAAAAAATGTGCGTGTTGTGCACATACTCCATAGTATAGCACATTTTATAAGCTTAATTATAAGATGACCTTGTGATGAAATAAGTACCATTAATTTATTCAAGTAAACACACATCTAAAGTAGCACACTGAGTTACTCAGCATATCACTAGCTTTTTATTCTCACAAGGTCACTATTAATTACATGCAAAATTCAACTACTCCAAGGAAACCTAAAAATACTAGTTTCTCACAAACCCACAGATACCTTTAAACCAAATTAAGTTGATTTTTGTATAAAGAATACACCACTTGCTTTTCCCCAATTTTAAGAGAAAGGGAGTTAATTTTCTAACTGTGTTAATGCATGGACTCTGTCTACCCAAAAAGAAGACTGAAAAACTGATCACTCTTCAGAAGTTAAATAGCTTGCTACTGTATAATGGAGAAAATAAAGGACTATTCCTGCCATACCTGCTGCCACTGAACAGCAACATATTGTATTACGATTGATTTCAAAGATGTCTCACAGGTCAGCAGTCTTTCAAAACATCACTATGTCCAAAGTTAGGGCCTCCTCAGTGGGTAGACAAATTGGGCTATCACGTTTCCAAATGCAATGTCATCCACTGTATACACAAATGTCTAGAAGTGTCCTTCTGCTTTGCAAAATGACTGGAAATACCCAATGCTTTGTTCAGATCTCTCAAAAAGATGTGCAGAGAACAAGAAAATCATAGGCTCCAGTAACAGTTCTTCTACTCCATGTGTCGTACTACTTTGGCGCATATATGCAATATGAAGTTGTAAAGTTTACACATGTTCTCATGTAGCCTTAAATTTGCCTTGCCCCACAGAAGAGATTAAAGTATCTGACATTATTTGAAAGTCACTTAGCTACTATCTTAAGATGTTATGCTTGGAAGGTGAACACTTTGCAGCAGTCTATCTGGTTTTAATGTATGTTTCAATTTACAATCAATAATTTCTATGGCATTGAACAGGAGCTGAAAACATCATGTATTTTGAACATCAAAGTATAATTTGGAGAATACCAATGTGCAACTTTATTATGTATTTGAGTTTCTGGAAAAAAATGTGCTTAGGAAAACCAACATTCTTATGAACAAAGAACATAAATAAATACAATGTTTTTGTTTAACTGAATCCAAGAAAAATACTGTAAAGCTTCAAATGCATAAGCTTGCTTTGAGAACATATTGTATAGCAACACAAAGATAATTGCTTCCATCTATTGTGGATTCTTTTCCGCTCTGTCAAAACCAATATGCAGTTATTCTCTACATTACCAATAAGGTGCAATTTTCCCATAAACTAGGTCATGCTGGCATTTCTTTCAGGGTAACTCTTAAATAAGTTTAAAACATGAAGTCTGAGGGCCTTGTGAGCAAAGAACTACACGTCAAATGAGACTCAGCTGTAGATGGGGAATTCTGTTGTTTGATTTTTGCAGAGCTAAAATTTGAAATGCACTTGCTTTTTGGAAGTGATGATAAACCCTGATTATTTTCTTATCAAGTGGTGAGTGCTCCAGCAACTTCTGAATAAAAATGAAGGCCTAATTCTCATGCTAAGCTTCTTTTGATTGAGTCTAAGTTCCTTTCATGATGCAACCCCCAAAGCTCTGTTAATATTAATAGAACTACGCTAATTTGTACCAGCTGAGTAGGACTTGAGGACCCTTTTCTGACACACAGGAAGTGCAAAAAGGCCTCTGTATAAATAAAAAAATAGTTCCACATGATCAAATCCTTGTCAGTGAATTCATGAGAAGTTTTGACATTGGTCTCAGTAGGGTCAAAATTCCACACAGAGTGGCTACATACATATACACATATACGTAAGCTCTGTCATCAAACATAGTGAGATTTTGAGGTTTTTTTTCTTTTTGGGGAAGTATGAAAGATGTATCAATTCTACCAATAATTCACATACACACATATGCACATGCACACACACACACATATATATGTATGTCATATTCTTTTTATGCATGGTTCTCAGAAAAAAAATTTTCACAAAGAATCTTAACAAAAGTAAGTAACTTTATGCTTTAAAGAGGACTCCAACTTTATGTGAAATATTAAAATGATAGTGGGTTTTTTAAGTTTTCAAGTTACCTAAACTAAACTTCTTGCTGACCTTGTCAGTTTGACAACAGACAGCAGTTTATCATTTCAAGTCAGCCATCTTTACCTTCTGAAGTACAAACCCCTAATACAGATAAATAATTCATACCCATTATCTGTAAAGAATCAAGATGAAAAGATGCACAACTACACTTGTAACATTTAGCATGGCATTTTTTGGATTTACTTGAAAATGCATGTCTGTTATCAGTCTTGTGCAGATTCCATGGATGCTATAACAGCAAAAGATGCAGAAGACAAGTGGGAAATAAAGCCTTTCTCTTCTGTTTTGAGAGAGTTAACTTTAAGAGTGCAGAATGACAGGATATTAAAGCTTAGCTAACACAAAACACAGTGCAAACATTAATTACAGCTGATGTAAGTAAAAGCTAAATACACTCAGGATCTTTCAGATTTTCTATGCTATACATTTAAAGACAAGGTACAAATGGCATGCATCTTCAGCATTTAAAATGCATTTCATAGGCTTGTCTTTATTCTGATGTTTGAACGCAATTCAGACTCTTTCCCTTCCATTGGCATGGCTGGAAATTTCACCAGTGTTCACATACCCAGCAATTACTCTTAATGCTTTGAAGCTCCATTAGGTACATTCACCTCCTGTTTACTTTGTCCTCATCCAGTATTTGCTTCTCCTAAACAGAGACCACCAGGGCTGATGAATTCTTGAGGCTTTCTGGGGTGAGCAACTAACCACCTGGCACCCAACAGAGACCACATGTTGCTGTATACATGATTTTTGCCAGGCAAAAACCACTCCTTATAAGTAAAAGGCTAGAAACACAGGTCCATGGCATGACTTTGCTTTCAAGTTTCATACACAACACTGAAGAGTATGTTATCTGTATCCATTTCTGTTTTCTCTCAGTTCAGAAAACTCCATCTGAAGACACCAAGGTAAGGTAGAGGACACAGAAATTAAATTAAGGATGCAAAGGTATTTATGACTTTCAATGATTACACACAGTTGGAGGCATTTGAAAGATGCTTTTTGTTCAGGACATGTACTTTGTTTGCCAGAATCAGCTGCAAGTTTCAATGCAATTAAAAATCCCCAAATGCCAGACAAGGTAGATGTTCATATAGATACAGTCCTGCGAAGTGCATACTCCTCTTGTCGTCAATTCAGTGTTGGTTTCACAGTAACAAACCCAAATTGTCCTCATTTCTATAGCATGTCTATGGAGTCATGGGCAGCAACAACAGATGCAGACTCAGTCTGTCACTCCAGAAGGAATACGAATGTGCTTAAAGCTGCTTCATTTATGAAGCGAACATGGAACTGTTACCTGCCTGAAGAGAAAAACAAAAATTATAATTTTGCTGCTTAGTTTCTCTGTCTGCATTGCTAAACAGCAGAGCTTTTCAGAGACATATAGCATAGACACTTTTTCTTGTAATTTTGGAAATAGACAAATTCAACAACTCTTCCATAGGTATCCCTTTATTTTGAAGGAATAATTATTGTTATGAGATGTACTTTCTTGGTCCAACAACACACTTGCCTGTAAAAGCTCCTTGATGTCATCTATGGTGATGAAACAACTCTCATTGTTTTACAGAACTGTGTTTGTGCATTTTGGTTATCTGGCAATATTTGGCAGCAGACTTCCCTTTGAAGTCATCTGGAGAAGCCAACACCAAACTGAGTTTACATCTTTGGAAAAATCAGACAACTTGTCCAGTTCAGTGATGACTGCCCTTCTCAGTGAGCAGATGATAGAACAAAACAGTTAAGAGACTGGAAGTCTCTGAAGTTGTAACTAACTTGATCACAACAAACACTCTGAAATACATTTGAGAGTGACCACTACACGATGACCTGCAAAACCCAGATTGCCTGTTTTACGCTGCTCTTTCTGCTCATAATGTTAAATGAAGCATTCAGCACTGCCTGAGCCTTCCAGGCCCTTGCCAGAGATGGATGGATGAAGTACAGCACAACTCCTGTGGTAAGAAGCCTCTTGCCAGAGACATGCACCATTCTGCAGAGGACCAGCCAGGATTGAGAAAGCTCACTTGCCTTTGCTACTAACTCTTACACACTAAAGCAAGAATGATGTATCTGATAGGGCTACAGAGTCTGTAAACTGTGCTGAGTAAACAACAATTAACAGATGCTCAGCTTTACTTGGCCTGTTCTCCTGCACTCACCTGCTAGTTTAATGATTTTGGTTTTTAGATTATGTTGCTTTGAAGCAGCTGTAGGACAACAGCAAAAGACTTCTCTGTATCAGCTTTTGCACCAAGAAGGGAAACAGTAGCTGTCCATTTGAGAATTCTGGCATATTTCATTTTGTAACATTTTCACGTTAAAAGTCAAATGCCTAAATTAATGATACAAGATTAATTACATTTGCTGCTAAGGATCTTAAGCATAAACAAAGCCTACTGATAACAAGTTGCTGTTTTGTTGGCTTTTTTTTTTCCAAAATGGACTTTGAAACACTTTATATTTCAGCAGTCAAAAGTTATTAAGCCTATGGTAAGAGTCTCAACCATAACAACTTACCAGTACACAAAACAGTAACAGTGTTGAGGGAGAAAAAGCAACAACTACACTTGTAGATGTTCCTTCTCTTTTTGCTGCAACACACTGAAAGAAAAAGGTACTTCATTACTACAGCGCTAGTGTTTCAAGAAAATAGAATGGGTTTATCAATAAGTTACAATAAAAAGGAACCCAAAGTTTAGTATGAGGATGAAGTGCAGGATGAGTTATTAGTAGCAACTAATATACTTGATGAATATGTAGTCTTCCATTATAAGTACTGCACACGAAATAAATTTAAGAATGTATTATTCTAGAAAGTTTAAACACGGAAGATTTCCGCTTCTGCGACCAAATTGCTGGATCAGAACCTTGTCTGCTTCTGCCTTCAACAGTGGGCAGTACCAGGCATTTCACACAGCCTGAGAAGCCTACAGGATAAGATGTGTCCTTCTGCCATCTGCATCAGATCTGTCCCTTAATCCCTCGTAGTTAAAATTTTACCAAGCACCCTGAAATACAAGGTTAAGTAATGCTCGCAAAATGCTTTAGCATGAACTATTCTAACTTAAAATATCCCTAAGTCCTTTTCGAATTTCACTGACTTCTTTGCCCAAGTCATGTCCAAGCAACTTTGAATGTCTTCAAGTGTTATTCCTAAGGTATACTTGACTGACTGAGTTACACAGGATTTTTTTCTCATTAAAAATCAGATAATGCAGTGTTTAAGTATGAATAGAGCCATAAATCATTTCAGTATGATCTTGGGAAGTTATCAGGTTTTG
This sequence comes from Coracopsis vasa, assembly GCA_026283785.1. Lineage (NCBI taxonomy): Eukaryota > Metazoa > Chordata > Aves > Psittaciformes > Psittacidae > Coracopsis > Coracopsis vasa. Next base: position 31,984 of record JANHGB010058347.1, on the reverse strand, counting down.
AATGAGTTCTCATTAACATGAAAAAAACTGGAAAACATAGATGCTTATATACACATACCCTGGGGAACATAAAAAAAGTGAGGTAATACAAAAAATGTTCCTGTGAAAAATGTTTAGAAGGTTATAGTAGCACAGCCAGTAAGATGTTGTTTTCTAATTAGTTACATAACATGAACCTTTATACCACACAGCAAATAACACAATTTTCTGTTGTTGCTTCCTATATAGGTCTCAGTCTTCCTTTCTCACAGTGGGAGTAAGGACAGATAAAGTAAAGGTAATGTCCCTTTAGTAACATTTTGTATGCAGAAATCTCCTCCATATCAATTTTTATATTTAAACTAAAAGCTCCTTTAAAGGACACATCCTAAGCACACATTTTGCTTCTACACCAAGACCTTGTGTTTGATGTTTTTGGTTTGTCTTAGAGCTGGAGAGAAACCTTCAGAAAGTTTATCTTTGAGATAAAGATAAATTTACATTTGTATATACGAATACAAAGTGAAACAACATACCTTATCTCATTTTCCTCTTGACAGTCATGACACTGTGTAGTTTCACCACTTTCTGGCCTGGATTTGGGATGTGTTTTCTAGGAAGAAGATGCACGAAATATAAATGTTATAAAGCTTTCCTTATCAACTCGCTAAAAACATATTGTGTGTTTCAGTTTGCTTCAAATTTTCAATATCAATCATCTTGCAAAATGTAGGCCAAATCATGTCATCTAATATACATCTGCTGCTGGTATAATTTTACCGTCAAAGCCTTTGTATTGTAGGCAGGGGCACAAGGGGAAAAAGCAAAAGAATCCTCTTCTCAAAATGCAAGAGGAGAACTGGGAAATTATGGAAATCCTGTGGTTTTAATTTCCAGTTGGACAGCTATCATGCTGATTAGACAGGATTTGCACTTTGGTGGTGGTATTCGAGAATCTGACAACAGAGATTTCCATTTGCACATCCCACAGTTCAGCGAAAATCAAAAGATATGTCTCTGGCTTTCAAACACAAAATGGTTCTGTTCTTCCCACCTGACCATAGCTATGAAATGTACTATCACTATGTTAGCAATTAAATGAAATATTTCTTACCTTCCAGTATATGGCTCCCAAAATAAAGCCCATAAGAAGAGACAGCAATGCTGTCAGTGCTATGCTGATCCCTTGCAGGCTGGAGCTGCTAATGAAGCCAAGCGCCTCCTCTGTAATTACAGATGTTCTCATTAGTAATGACATATTTATAACAGAAAATCTTCAGGGCAACACTATTAGCAAGAGCACTTTTATTCACCACCTATATAAGATCTTAAATAGCAGAACAGATACTCAAGGTGCTATGTACACGAGGTGCACCTCATACAAAGTCTCACAGGAAATTTTTGACCACAAAGATGCTTCTCCCATTTTGAAACAGCTGTGTTGAATAGTTCCAGCACTAATTCTCTTCCTGGGTTTTTGTTTGGGGGGTTTTTGGGTTTTCTTTTTTTTTTTTTTTTTTTTTCCTCTCTTTCCTGCACTTCAAAGTTTTGGGTTTATCAATTTTTTAAAGGTCTTACTCTGTAACACAAAGCAATTCTTTGGAAGAGCATGTATCTTTGTGCATTTGCTTAAATTCTGTAAGACACTGAGTGCAGATAGACATTCTGCCTTGCCGCTAATGGATTACCAACACGAGGGCTCTAGAGAGAGGTTAGTTTAACAAAATAAGCCTGATTTCACTTCTAATGTCTGTCTGGAAAGGTTTTGCTGACTTCAGTAAGATCAAGACCTTGTATCTTGAAATCCAGCTGCGTTATTTTGTTGTAAACATTTCTTGATAGCTTTTTACATTTTCTACAGAAGAGCTCCAATCCTAGTCTTTTATGTCCACAAGTAATTCCATTCCTGTCACAGGGAACTGTATGCATGCTGAGACTAGAATGTGGCCCTCCAGTTATTTAATCAAGAACAGGATTCAAAAAGTGCTACAGAGTCACCCTGGGATCCACCTTCTGAAATGCAAAGTGAGCCACAGGAGCCTGCTATTTAGACACTATCCACCCAGTTTTGGTTCCTTGCAAGATCTGGTGTCTGCAGCTCAAATGGTGGATGTATGGTCAGATTACAGGAAAAGAACCAAACTGTAAACACTGGAAAAAATGTAGGTGATTAGATACAGATGAAAATGGACTGAAAGCACTAGAAACTTGTGTGACTCATGCAAACACCAAACGTCTAAGCACATACAGTATGAGGTACTGCGTCAAGCAATGAGCATTTAGTACATTATTAAACAGCCTCTAAGAAAAAACATTCTAGCGTAGAAAGGAGCATTCTCATAATTAACTAGTAGCTCATCTTCAACCCTCTGAGATTTTCCGGTTGACATTTTGCAAGTTTTTACACAAATGTTCTTTAAATGTTCTTTTTATCTCTGAAATTCAGCTGTGTTTTCTAGAGTCACAGTCACAGATAGAGCTAAAAAGTAAGACAACAAAAAGTCTGTATCTTATATACTTATATACTACAGGTACCTCTGTATACCATACAAAACATACAACCTCTAGGTTCTGACTAAGGGGCTTGAATTTTACTCACATCTGATAGACTTGGCACACCAAAAGGAAACATGGGTCAAGCAGAACAGATGCCCTTAACATGAAAGAAATCTGTCTACAGAGAAGGGAAAGATATCTAAGTTCTACAGAGGTGAGTATCAGCTGAAGAAGAGAGGCTATCAACTGGTCTGCCTTTGTCTGATCAGACATTAAAATCAAGAGCAGAAATTAATTGGAGGGGGATATATTTTCTTTAACTGATTGTCCCGGATTATGCATGGAGGAGGTTTGCTTGCACAACTGACCTTCAGAAAAATCTGGCCAACCTCAAATGGGGTACATCCAACCTGAACAGCTCAAATAAAGAAATTCCTGACATTACTTTATCTGAACTGTACTCTTAGGCGAAAACTCCTACATTGTTCTTGTGCTCTACTCAAGGAAAATGAAACACTGATTTGCCTAATACCATTAGTCATTCTTCCCAGTGACAGGCTGCTCAGTTAGACAACTGAATTATGGTCATGTTTTCTGCATTTTGTCCTGAAAACTTCAGAAAAAAAAGGAAAAGTGAAATAAAAATCAAAGGAAAAATTCTTCAGGTCATACAGAGCATAATTTATTTGATAACATGTTACAGAGGAGTGTATAACCTGAAAAATTCTCTCCTTTCTCTGCAATGCTGAGCAGCATGTCACAGCAAGAATGATGATTTTTACATAAACGTCTAAAGAAATGTTCTGTATGCAGGGCAATCAGTGATAGTCTATCACCCTCATTTTTACTATTATTTTTCACAAACTTCAGACAGTCTTAGACAACAGAAGTGGTCCCTTTACAATGAAGTATCTAAAAGTAAAAAAAATCTGATTTCTGAGAAAATACCTCCAATGCAGATGCTTTCCTCAGCAGCTATGGAAAACTGATAGGAATTAATATTTATCTTTCCATGTGGGGACCTGCAACCCAGGGGAAGAGCTTACATACAGTCAAACTGTTACACCATCCCCAGCCTATCTTTTAAAAGTGACAATAGATTTTTTTTCCATAACTTTATAACGTATGAATTAATCTGAAAGTTAAGTAACCCATAACTACCTTGAAAAGCAAACAATAACAGATTATTTGATTTCACTTTCAAGTCCCGAAAAAGTCTCTTGAAATATCTGGAAAGAATGAAATGAGTCATGGTGGGTTTCTTCATGTGCATTTTATTTATAACAACATCTATGACAGAGCAGGTTGGAGAATTTTCAGCCTGGGGAACCTCCCGGTGACCTGTGACCTAATGAAGAAAAGGCAGATAAGGAAAGCAAGCTGGATGCCAATAGCTTTTTATTCCTTCCATAGGGATGTTTTCCTCTATTAGAAACTTTAGAGCTTTACACATAAAGATTTCTATTCCCAGCAGTTGTAAAGGCAAAGTAGGAGAAGGAATAGGAGGAACCAGGTGTATCAGTAACTTTGTAAACTCCTCGGGCAACTACTGGCTTTGCAGTTAGTATATTATTCACTTAAAACAGACTCTTATCTAGCAAGGTGCAAAATGGGAGTGGAAGCAGGCTAGCATCCCTCAGAGATCTCACTTTGCGCCATGTGGAAGACTCCCTAAGGAAGCAAGCACATCTGATGTTGATTTATGTATAGTCTTTATGGGCATTGGGATGTTAAGCTTAGAACAAAATATATTTACATTAAAAGCCACTCAGCTACACAATGAAGCTATTGAGCTGCTCTCCACCTTGAGCCCTATGTGTAGGTCTAGCAACCAATTATATTTCAAAGCACTGGCTCGATCTTTTGCTGTGTATGTCTCAAAGGGTTTTTCAGTTTACCTCTGCTCAGCTTCAACGCAATTACCACAAGATCTTATCTATAAAAATGCAGAGCAGCTTTCTCCTGTTCATTAGGGTTTTCCATTCACTATAAAGTTGGAACAAAGGCAACACCATGTGCATTAAGCTACGGGTGAACATTTTCAAATTGTTGTGCAATTACTGAATTAAACTATATTATTCTTTACTTAATTAAAAAAGGAGACCTTATTCCTAGAAAGTTTTAGTTTAAGCTGTTAAGTACTGAATAATACAGCTAAATTATTGTGATGAAATCATATGCAAAAATGGAAGAAAGTAAAACAAAGAACTTGTTATGAAAATATAAATAATTCCATGGTACTAAATTGAGAACTGTTAGTAACAGCTAGTAAGTTCAAGCTTTAATTACAGCAACATGAGATTCAACTGACGGGGAAAAAAGAGACTACTATTTATTGTTTAGTTGGAGATTAGAACTCAAGACTTCTTATTCTGACACTTATCCTTTACATAGGAACAATCTCATCTGAATTCTCTAGACGAATCACAATATAATGATTCAGAGAAATATCAATAAGACTGGTACTTAAGCAGTTACTTGCAATTTAAATTGAACTACAACCATGTAATATAAAGCGAAGAAAATAAACCAGCCTTAATAAATTGGCAGTGCTGGTGGTGGTGTTTTGATAATTTTGTGGGGGAAAAGATGGAGTGGGAACATGCCTCAGATCTACATTCAATATTACTAGGATGAAAACAGGACTACTGCCATTCAAACAAACAAACAAACAAACCCCAAACAGGATAATAATTGTTCCATTTTACACTTAATTGGGGTAAGAATTTTGTTGTAGATTTAGTCAAGGTTCTACTGCATTATAGTAGTTTAATTTTATTGTGTAGTAACAATGGAGTAATGAAATATTACTCTTTCCCCAAATGTAGCAACAACATGAAAAAATGTAATTTAGCTAATTTATATTATATACAATTTCTATTATAATTATTTCACAAATGATTTTATTAGATGATGCACTTCAGGTTTGTCCAAGTTGAATTTAGAATTAAGAGCAGTTCAAGTCATCTGACTGCACAGACATAATTAATAGATTAAAAATTCATTATTAATCTGGAGGGGTTCTTCTGCAAACAGTAAACGCTTCTAAATGGTCTAGAAACCATTAATTTTAAATTGCTCAATTTAAATCTTTTTAAAATTAAAGAGGTTCATTTAATAAAACATACTGCAGTAGTTTGTGCCAGAAAATGCTTTTTTCATGTTTCCTCCCTTCTCCAAATGCTTTCCTTTTTGCAACTGTGCTGAACAGTGGTGCTGTTCTGAGAACAGTACTGAAGCCAGCAGGGAGGTCCCCTGTGTCAGGGAGTTTTCACATGGTAAGTAATGAGATTTATTCATTATTGTTGCTTTCAAGAAGGTAGGGATTAAGTAAAAGAGAAAACTTACTCAGCAATAAAGCCAAGACAAAACTAAAATCAGTACTGAAGGCCATTTTCAGGGAGTAAAACAGAGATGCCAATGAAGATGCCACAGGTCCCTCCCTGTAAAAAACTCCAAACAGATACCTAAAGAGCACCCAGTCAGCATTCAATGTCCAAGCTACTGTAATTTAATCTGATTAGGGGTTCAAACTGTCCCCAGCCTCAGAAATGCAGTCCTCGTGTCATTGCTACATAAGGCTGTTAACTGATATCCAATTTTCCAATAAATTGCTTAAGAGAATGATAATCAGTTAAAGCACACCTGTACAGCATATGGCCAGCCAAGCAATTGCCTTGGCTTACTGCATTATTTTAATTAGTCTTTTTTTCCTACTTCATTATCAGTTCCAGTTATAAAATAAGATTGATAGACTTGCTTCTGTACTCCCTTCCACAGTACAGACACAGGTGCCACACTCAGCTGTGCTCCCTGGCATCTCTCTCCTTTTACTTTACCAGGTAAAACTCCTTTCATCTGAACTGCTCATGTAATCTATCTGGGTTTTTTTGGCTCCTTGATCCATTCCCATTGCTTCAGGCTCCAGCTGACTATTCTGCCTCTAGCAGTGACAGCAAAAATTATCACGTTCAGACCTGAGAGACAGATATGCACTCTGTAGCCCCCTCCTGGTACCTCATAATTGGCCTCAGTATCATCAGGTTATTTCTAGTCAGCTCCTTGACCTCTTGGTGAAGAATTTATGGCAGTGAGACTTTCCTTTTCCAGAGAGGCCGGCTGGCAGCCAGGAGTCGAAAGCAGTTTTTGTTCCAACCATGTACTCAAAGGGTTCTGGGAAATGATGACTCAAGACCTTCTCTTAATTAGAAAGCAATCAGGAAGGGCTACAAATCTGACAGCAACTGTTTGTCAACTAAGAGGTAGCATGCATGGTGCTAAAAACCCAGACAATAACTAGATTACACATTCCCAAGAAGCATGAGAAAAAATTCAATATTAGGCTGCCTCCTTGTCCATGTTTTCTTAAACACAAGGAGTACTAGCCACAGACTTCATCACACATTCAGTTAGCATGGATGCTTGCGAATTGAAAGGGGAAATTATAAAAGAGATATATTTGTCATGCTGATGTGTCCAGGAAACGGGAACAAGGAAAACAACAACATGGTTAGGCAGGAACCTCTATGGAAAATCCCCTTCTTTTGTTCACAGGAGTATTTATTTTGTTTAATATGATGTCAGTAAAAGCCCCTGAAACTTAGCTGCTTCTCTTCACCTCAGATTCCTATATCCCTTCTGACTTCATGAGGGGTAATGTAATGTAGAGGCTCTTACAGCAGCAGTTCTGTCCTCTCTTACCCGTCAGTGATCAGTCATGTAGTACACTGACCAAGCCAGACGAGAAACACAGAGATGGCCATGCCACAGAGAAGATTACAGCCTGCCAAAAGTGTAGTGACTTTGTCCTTGACCTCAGCCAAAAGCATGCTGACTGCGGAGCTGGCCCTGCTCTGACTAGAGCAAGCAAACAAGGGACTGTCTTCAGGTTTGGTGTCAAGATTAGGATTGACAGTACTCTCAAAATGCAATGTACAGGCAAGCTCTTTGTCCATGTGAGTACCCTGGGCCTCATTTAGTTCACCTATTCTGTTTGTTTGGAGCAATTTACTTTTATGAGTAAAAATGAGGCATCTGGGACAGCCAAGTTTGCTGAGGCCATATGACTAGTGAGACCTCATGACAGCCAAAACGAAGAGACTTGCCCTCTCCAAGTTGTAGAGAGCTGTCACATTATTGTAACTTGATAGCATCTCTAAATTTTGATTAGATAAGTTCATTGCATTTCGGTATGACAGCTGAGAACACATGGTACACCATCAGGCACAAGTAACTTCCCATTAATTTGCACAATTAATTACATTCTTTTCCTCTGAACTCTCATAACAACCAGCTACCAGAACAAAATGGAGACACATATTAATTCAATCACTTGTACTTACTGTTACTGCTAGTGTTACTGCCAATGCTGTCATTCCTAAGGGAGCTGGCAGCAACAGGAGGAAACAAAAATGTTTTTGTGACAGCGACTCTGGAATCTAAATAGAAAATGAGTGTGTCAGCATTGCGTAACATAAAATACAGTTCCCCCTATATAAGATGATGGGCTGTGAGGCTGTTTTAAAATCTGGGTACAGGGCTGTTTACAAAGTTGATTAAGCCAAAAAAAGCAGTCTTATTAAGGGGCAGATGTGTCTACACACTGAGCTGCTGCTGAATAGGTACTGTGGAAAAACAATTGTCTTGAACAAGTTCTTAGGTTATGGAACTACTCTATTTCTAGTTACTACTGGTATAACTGTGCAACTGGATACGTTGCACTAATTAAAAAGCTAGTAGCTGTCACTAGAAAGAGTGAAAGAAAATACCTCCATTTACTGAAAGGGTAAGAATGAACTGCAGGAGCTTGACTTGAGCTTGTTAAATTTTTAAATGAAGTAAACATGGGCCTTTTCAAATATGGAGGTGACTTGAGGCTGCTGGAATTTACAACTTGTCCTAGCTTCCTATTCTTTCAGTAGTGCAATCTTACACTCTGCTACTGCCTCATAAAATTTAGAGCACTAATAGAAGATAAGAAGAACAACATAAAAAGGCAATCCAGGATATATTTGGGATGAAAAGAAACAGAGATTACTGTGAGGTTATTTGAGTTTTATTAAGGAATGATGTCAATAGGTATGATGGCACTAGTTTTACTGCCAGATAGAACTCAACTTGGAAATGAAATCTTCGGTGTTGGTAGTAATTTTAACTGGCAGTAAAAAGGAGACATGGAGGTACAGCATCAGATCATTAGCATCTCTGAAATCAGATGAAAAATCACCCATTTATATCAACTTAGATTCTGTTCCCCAAAATAAGGGCCATCTTACCATTCTCTGGTGTTTCTACTGTTGAAGGTAGAATGCAGTCATTCTTATCCAATATATCTGCAAACTCCTTGTAGACCTCAATGGTATTATTAAAGTGCCTAAAAAAATCCTCAGGAATGAAGCGACCTTCTTCATAAAGGTGACCATTTTCTTTTACAAAATCCTAGGGTAAAATAAAGAATTCAGCTTGAAAGAAGGTCAAGAGAGACACTCACTTCAAAACCTCAACAGATGATAAAAATATCCAAAGGTAACACAAGATAGTTTAAATTTTTAACCTGCAGAAGACCAAATTTGCTGTCTACAATCTTCATAAATCATACAAGCCCTCTGATCTGAGGATTTCAAATTAGCTTTGCAAATAGAAATAAATTATTAATATAGTGTTGGAAAATTGCCAAGGAATGAGAGGCAGCCTCCTATCCTACACTGAAAATGAAGACTTTTTTTTTACTTCCCTCATTAAAAAAATTACCTCTATTTCATGTTATTTTGCAATGTTCCCCATGATGCTTTTAATCTGAACACAGGAACACAACACAATCATAGCTATTATCATAAAAGTACAAGGAACAGAATACAATAGTTGGGACACACTACTGCATAGCAGCAGTTTGAGATTCCTGATAATGTATCTAAAAATAAGAGCAGGACTATAAACAAGGAAGCCCACTTACTCTCTGAGGTCTAAAAGACAAGTGTGTTATGCCAGACTAAACAACAAGATTGAGGTCCACATTAAGATCATTGATGGTTATCTTATTTTTCTCTTTTCACCTGATTCTGGCTTTCATAACCACTGTTTCCTATGCCAGCAGGTCAAATTTGGCCTGGGGTTATTCTGTACTCCCAAGAAGAACGACAGTGGTAAGAACATGGTTTAAATATGTACTAAGGAAAACTTTCCACTTTTGGCTCCAAAATTATTTTATGTTTAATGCTGAAAGCACCAGACCTCAGATCATTCTTCTCTGAGGAAATCAATAGCTGGTTGTTTCTCTGAATTACAGGATATTGAATTCTTCATTCTACAAAACAAAATTACTCTTCCCCAACCACATCCCAGCTGAGTGCTTTGAGTCATCAGCACAAGAATAGAAAACAAAAAAAAAGACATACATTGAAGATTGGACAGAATTCAGTTTGAAATGGAAAGGTAGGGAATGTCTAAATACCCTCAACAATGTACTGCCAATGCAACAAGGTTACAAGGTTATGCTACTCTAAATGAGATTGAGTGGTTTGGTCCATTTAATTCATTCTGGATGTTAAAAAGTTTCAATTACAACAGCTAAGGACTTAATAGAAGTCAACGTATATGGAAGACGAAATCCTTGCCCTAAACAACATGGCGGACTTTGCCTGTTTTGTTCAGTGGGACAATGCCTTTGACAACAGAATTGGTTAGAGCTGGATAAGGGATTAGAAAGTTATTTTTTTCATCCCATAATTTTCACACAAGAGAATCATATGTCTCTTGAGTGAGACTCCTGGAATCCTTCCAGCTGCTGTTGGAATCCAGAAACACATGGAAATGGGCTGATATTCCTTAGTCTTTGCTGTGTATTTGTATAAAAATGATCATTAAACCATGATGAAGCTTTTGGAGCTTCACACAGTGGGATAAATGCTAAAAGTATATTAATAGTTTTGACTACATCATCTTTAAATTTACATTAGGATCACTAGTAAAATGAGTAATTTAAGCTGGATGCACAAGGAAGATTTCTGCCAGTTTCAAACAGGCCCGAATGAATTATCTTAAAGATGAAAGTTACATTTTTGACTGACTGTATACAAGTCATTGTATATACTGTAATTCCTTGTAAGACATTTTCCTTTGACACAGGAGATAACGACTAGCCAACTCTAAGCACAGTGTACTCAATGCATTTCTAAATAAAGTAGGATTTCAGATGTACAGGAACATAAATGAGAACAGATCTGATGAAGCTTTGGACATTTTTAAGCAATTACTGAGTACTGTGCAACATTTTTAAGCAATTACTGAGTACTGTGCAACAGAATGTTCAAGTAAAAAAATCCAGCAAAAAAGCAGAAACTCTGTATACGATTACCTTATTTTTATCAAAAGCCAGGCATGCCATAAGATCATTAATTATCCTTGTGAGATTATTGATGATTGAATAGTTGCTTAAAACATCAGACATATCCGGAATATCTGAAAATTTCTGGAGAAGACTATGTAGACTCCTTGAAAATTCAGGCACCATCAAATGCAACCAACAGTGACTAGGCTGTCAGGGGATAAAAAGAGAAACAGAGGTAGATTAAATATCAGACTTTTGCAAAAACTAGTTAAGCAGCTCAACTTGCAAAAGTAGATTAGAATGTTCTTTCCAATTCAAATTATCTTGAAAGTCTAAATTAAAATTTGTCTTTAGTGTGGCCAACTTTCTCTTCAGACCTTTTGGTAAATTTTCTATTCTCACTGATACTGACATATTTATGCTTGTCTGTTAAAAGCTATCCCTTCATTAAATTCTTAATGAATACTAAAGCATCAGCCTGTTGAGAATTTGAGCCTTGGGACATACTACTACTAACTCTAGTCCATGCTTTCATTAACCTATTTATTTTTTAAAAATAACTACTGCTTTAACAATTTTATCCAGACTTTCTTTAAACCACTCTCAGTTTTCATTTTATTATTGTTACCCTACATGACTCAGTTAACCTCAAAGATCCTTGATTTAAATCTCTTCTGAGGAAGGTTTATGTAAATGTTTTGCATGAAATCCATGTATGCTGTTATCCACCTTTGAAAGAGTTAGCTTGGTTAACTTCTTCTCTTCAGCTTTTCCACCTGATGCCACTCCTGAGAACAGATTCCAGATCTGAAAGTCTTTCTTTTCCTGAGTTTTTGCCAACAAAAGGGCTCTGCACAGCCCATGGTGGTATCTGCCACGTCTGTGCCACTGGAAGAGAGGTCAAATCCTCTCACTGACACCTATGCAATTAGTTTGCAGACAAAGTTTGTACAGCTGTTCATGTAATTGAAACCTGGTCATGCATCTTGCTTCCTTAAAGGGAATCGTTAACTTCTTTTACTTAGATTTACACACAGTAGTCACGTAAACAAAAAAGCCACCCAGCCCAGAAAAACCCCTAACTTAATACAATCAGTAAAAGTACAGGTAATGCATTAGTCACACTGCAACATGTACGTGGAAGTCCCTCCCTAATAAAAGCTGAATTTTTAATGTTAAATGTTATGGGAACTTATCCCACATGTGAAGCTATTTTTTCAATGGTTAAAAAAGTCTCAGGATCACTAAACCCTGCTAGTCACAAAGATCTTGGCCAAGCACCTCCTAAGTACTCTCAGTATCACTGAAACCAGTTACCAACTGCTGCCACTGGATGGGCAGCATCCACTGAATCCATCCACTCCACCTTGTGCAAACACAGAGTAAATGTTTGGCCAATGTACCTGCTTCTAGACTTAATCTCATTTTACTCATTTTCTGCAATAAACCTTCATACAGATCCTTCATTCAATTAATTTTTGTCCCTACTACTACCAATATCACCACTCGGCAACAGATTACTTTCTTGGTGACACAGGTGGTGCTCTGCCTGGATGTATAAATGTTTTTGATGAGGAGAAACACACTTCATGCTTTTGAAGACTAACCAGACTATTAGGCTCCCAGGCCTAAAGAACCAAATGTAAATACATTGCTCAGCTTCACCTGACTTTTCGCTTTTGTGTACAACTTGTTCACACACAGATAACAAGTTGTAAGTCACTTATTATCACCTTCTGTAATTGTGAAATGGACGGTGTTTGGCTTGATCCTCCCTCCCTTTTTCTCTTCAAGCACAACAACTGGAGAGGAGAGCCAGAAGCAAATAAATCAGAGAAAGCTTCTTGAAACACACTCCATTCCAGCAGCACACATTCTGCCATGTCCTATTGCCCTCATGAGACAACACATTTTCCTCTGCTTTGGTGTAGGAACATGGACACAGAGCGCCTGTGCTTCACTCAGCTGCAAAATAGGAAACCCTTTTCCTCTGAGGTTTTGTGGGTGTGCATTCTCCTCTGGCAGGGACTAGCAAAAGCTTGCTGCTTCTTTAGTGAGCATTTGGTGATTTCAGCAGGGAGTCTATTTTGTTACTCCCATGGTTTAGCATGTGTGTAGGAGTCTCCTCTGACTGAACCATTCTGACCTACAAAGCTGCATTTAACAAGAGCTTGAAATTTTCTTTTCAGTAGTATCAAGCTGCGCAATCACTTGCTAGCTCCATACATACCAAACACAGGGATGAAACTGCTGAAACTGAGAAATGTGATGTTGTTTGCAAGGAGAAATGGAGGTTTAAAATCTGCTTTTTTGTGTAAACTTTGACTAAGATTCACATTTTAGGGCAACTGCAAACCTGAGTTCCCTTGTGCTTCCAGGTAGATCTCGTTTAGCTTTTTCTTTCTACACCTATTTAAAAGTTTAAAGTTTATCTCCTCTTCTGCGTTCAGCCCCTGCTGCTGTCATCTTTTCCTTTCTAACCTTCAGGTTAGACTACACAGTTCACTCTATGCTAAAATAGTTTTAAAGCCACTCAGCTGCCTTGAGCTAGTGCATAATGTAACAACCCTTCTGTTTAATGGATTGGGTCAGTCTGTTCCTGTTACATGCACTACACTGGCTTCCCATCTGCTTTGTGTTCACCCTGCCTTCCTACCTTTAGTCATCTACATTTGAGACTTGCTACCTTGAGTACATTTTCCACTTTATGCACGCACAGGAGATCTATTGAAAAATACTGCAGAACACTGTTTCAATCCTTTCAGAGCTGAACAAAGGGCATTCACCTTATCCAGAGCCATATTTCCCAGCTTGCAGGGACCTTGCAGAACCCAGAGCCAGCCTTTGCTCTGTTATGTGTAAAACAACCTGAAATCCCCAGAGAGGAATTTGGCAAAGTGGGATGTGAATACCTCTGAATACTTTCTCATGTGAAGGCATGTGGCCAAGAGCTACACCTTCCATCACCATGACTGAAAGTGGCATTTAAACAAAGGCAATATGGAAATCCCAGCTCTGAACTTCTTCCTATTTATTTCTTGGCTGCTCATTGTAAACGTAAACTGGATCTAAGTTCCTGGATATGATGCAGAAAGATGACATGGCATTTAAACTATAGTAGAGAAACTGTGTGCTGGCAGCCAAAACTGAACCATGGAGCAAGGTAAGAGTTAAGCAGTGAGAATGACCAGGACTCATCGCTGAAGCAGGCTCCTTGGCCTTATTCATCTGCTCCCTAGGAGCGCACTAGAGGGAACAGCCCCACTCCAGCCCAGCTCTCACCCATTAGCTGCCATGCTCATCCTGGAGGATAAGGACCAGCATTCAGGCTACAGCTGTCCTCCACAGACATTAATCTCATCACATCAGGTACCAAAACCACTGAATTTCAAAAAGCACCACAGCCAGGGGATGGTGGCAGCCAGTCTTACTTCCCTATTCTCTGGATATTGGCTATTTTCAGGAACTGAATTTTTTTCCATTAGCTTTAATTATATTATATAGGCTCTAGTATCTGACTTCCATGGGATTTGTTCTGCAGTTTTTATGTCTAAGTAATTGAGTTTAAACTGGGTTTTCTAAAGTACTCTAAGTTTTAGTAAAAGCCTCAAGCTTCCAATAAAATTCAAGAACACTGCCAGATCTGCCAGAATACTTTGCAACATCATAGCTCAGGGCCCTTACAATGTCACAGCCTTCTTTTCCTCCAGCCATCTTCTTATTCAGGACTGAGAGAATGATTCTTCTAGTATTGTTTTCCAATATCAATAGGGAATTTTGCTAGATTTGCTACAGTGTTGTAGGATAGAATGCGGTTTTATGCGTATCACACACAAATTGGATTTTCATAATGAAAACTTTGTGCAGACACAAACCCAGCTTCTTACATCTACCAGATGATTTCCAATCACTGATGCACGTTTACAATGATTCATTCTTAAGACAGGCACAATATTGTTCAGTTTAACTGACAAACTAGTCCTTTTCTTACTTTTTTTTCTTTCTTTAAAACAATATAGTACAATATAGCACAATATAGCATGAAACGTTTTAGCAGAATAGGCAACAAGATGATGTGAAAATGTTTTTAATACAAAACATTACAGATTTTTAAAGAAAGTATATAATGCTTACTTGAAAGTATCACTATGTATTATATATGGGATTATATAGAAAGAATAACACAAAGCATGTTTGAATGAAATGTCCTAAGTTTCTGCCAGTCTTTAGTTACTGACGCTACCATTTGCTGAATTTAGGGTTCTCCTTATTGGCTACTCAGTATTTGTTATGCTTTAATGGCACTTCCACTGGCTGAATGTTCAAAAGCACAATTAGAAAGAAACTACTTCTTTAAGAAAACAACAATTTTCAGTTGACATGATGAAGTGACACCATAGCTTGAAATTTTCCAGGAAAAAGAAGTGTTAAAAAATTTAGCATGAAGAAACATTTTTCTAAGGTACATGCAATTAAAAATGTTTTAAGTGACTGCAGGAATCTCTCTACATTTCTTTTAAATGAGTATTTGCGAAGTGTACGAAAAGTGAAATAACCATTATTTAACTGTAACCTACTAAGCCACAGGACTACGTACAAAATGTTACAGCCATCACTTGTTCCAGTGGGCTATTTTATTGGCATTAACTTGAAGTGGTTGTACATACCAGACTATCCATCTTCGGGACATATTTAAGTGTTATCATATAATCATTTGGGAGATTTCCAACCTACAATAAACAGATAACAAAAAAGTTATTACTGACTACACAAAGTAAGACTTAATTTCATCACAGTATTCAATGAAATGTATCAAATATGCGACACACATTTCCAGAACCTACCAGGTGTAAAAGCTTACACACTCAATTTCCTTTTGAAACACTACTGACTTATTTGCTCACAAGTGAAGCACCTTTCCACACCTCTGTAACATTCCCAAAACCTATCTGATCATGTTCAATGTTAAGAATTCCCAGCAAAATTAAAATCAGTAAAGTGGTGAGAAGTGATCTGAGGTTAATCACTACTGCAGAAACTCCACTGCATTTTCATCTTTTAATGGCATATCTTGAAGCGTTTACGTGACAAGTTCTACGTAACCCCAGCCACTCCAAACTGTAAAGGACCTGGTAGTCTCTAAGCTTTTTTCCTTCAAATAATTTTCAACTTCAGCAAGCACTTGAATCTAAAGAAATACTTACCTGCTTTGTGCTCAGTTATGTACCAGGTCAGAAAAACACTTGAGCACAACTTTTAACTTTGAAGCTGTGCTTCTTACTAATGATGAGCAATACAGTTATATCATAGCAATGTGCTGGGGCAAAGGAGAGCTTCTACACACATAAGATGAGTGCAGCTTTGCAGATGTGAGTGAATACGGGGTGTGCTGAAGCAAGTATAAGGAGTGGAAGGGCTCTTACTGAATTATACAATGCAATATGCTACAAATGGAATCCAACACTACCATGAGATGTGTTTATTAGCCTGGTGAATGTGCTGAGCAGGGAGATGAAGAGGGAGATGCTGCCACGATCTGCAAGCTCTTGAAGTACTTTTTTCAAAAGATTTACCAATACTATAATGCCCAGTGATACAGCAAATCTATTTTCTTTTGTATCAGTGAAAAATACAATTGATATTTTCATTCTGGTTTGTAATCCATTTAGTCAAAAGACAATAAGCACATAAATAATTCCTTTGGTGAACCAGAATCTATACTTTGTTCAGCAAAGCATTTCTACTTCAGGTCAAAGATCATCCTGTTATGGCTGCTTTTGATTCTGCTGCTATAGCAACCACCACATGCATTTCTTTTTTCCTGTGCATTTTTTAGGTAGCATTTTGTTTGTCACAACAGAATGTTTTATTTGCTAATTGAAAATTAGTTTCAGTTAAAAATTAATACAGCAATTTCAAAATGCTATGGTTCTGGAAATGATCAAGGATAATACTTATGTACAGTCAGTCACTAGTGAATTCCAAACATTGGTTTGTTTACACCATGGGCTGAGCCACAATCTTTCAGTTCAATGACATCCAGCTTTCTCCTACAGCTTTAAAAAGCAATTTTATACAACTGATCCTGGTAAATTCCTTTTCATGGATCAAATTTATTTTTTTTATTTTTAGACCTACATATTCCCAACGCAGCAGTAGCACAGGTGCCATTAAAATTCTCTGTATCAATTTCCATTTACCTGGAATTTGGGGTAGTTGATTCAAGATGCTATAAATACTGGAAAATGTTGCAGTATTACATTTGTTCTTTCTTTAGAGCATCTGATCCATTCTAAATTCTCATCCACAAGTTTTTATATATTTTTCCTTCTTCTGAAGAGCATCTTGACATCACGACACATTAATAAGTAATCCGCTTTCTTTTCCAGCTACCTTTGCATGCTGGGAGAGGTAGGATTAGCAGCACTTCAAGGAGCAAAGATAGTGAAGATGGTACTACATGTGCAAAGTTTCCCATACTCTATAGGAATTCAATACTTAGGAATGTCAGCAAAAGTGCTGTTCTTTAAGAAAGGTCACTGGAAGATTAAATTTGTTCCAAATCAATGAACACTACAAGAGCTGATATGCATTATGTATATAATCTACTTTACCAGTATCAGAGCCTGTCAAGCACTTTTCACACACAGTTAAAAAAACGTAACTGTCCAAGAGCTCTTACAGCTTCTCAGACAAAGCCAGAGAATACATCTCAGCCCCAGTCATTTTTCTCCTTGACAGACTGAATCAGAAAAGATATTTTTGAATTTACTACTAAAAATGAAGACCACTGGGGGGGTAGGGTGTCAAACACAAAATATATGTCCTGCCTCAAGACGAAACAACTTGTTAAAGTTTTATTGATTAAGCTCCACATGCCAGATGCTCTGCTGATGGTAAACGATGGAGCTCAGTCAAAGAGAGGGAGTTATATTTGTCTCCCAGTTGGACTTCCCAACTCACACACAGAAAACAGGGTAGAGTAAGGCTTAGGGATATGTTTGTACTAAATCTCTGCATTTTATACTCTCTTGCTTTCCCAAAATTAATCTTGAAATTTCATAGAATCACAGAATAGTTAGGGTTGGAAAGGACTTTAAGATCATCTAGCTCCAACCACTCAAGACTATGATCCAAAACTAACCACTTGATTTTCAACTGCTGAAATGATCTTGAAAGGAATGAAAGGACTCTGCACCCTCACACTCAGTGTGGGTGCCTGACTGCTGCAGCTCCCAACAATAAGCAGATGAGAAGAGGGCTCTGAGTTGCCTGAGTGAAGTGGAATGGAAAGGGACTGTCCCGTGAAATTCCCTGAGTCTTGGAATGGCCTCTTTGATTCCTGCAGTCAACTTCTTAAGTACAGTGACAAACTTGGGGGCAGTGAAACACCTACTTGCAGGTCTTGCCTTGGTTTAGACAAAAGTAACAGTTCTGATGATTACAGAGAATGTCAACTGATAATCTTGGAAAGTAATTTATAGAGCTAAAAGAACCCTGCATTGCAACTAAAATGGCACAAAAAGTTTCTCTGATTTAATGGGGGGGAGGTGTGGTTGTAGAAAACATATCAGGCTCTGAGAAGAGGTGAAGAACAGGGAATCTAGACTTATATTTTTAAATCCATATAAAACTAACA
Organism: Coracopsis vasa; assembly: GCA_026283785.1. NCBI lineage: Eukaryota > Metazoa > Chordata > Aves > Psittaciformes > Psittacidae > Coracopsis > Coracopsis vasa. Next base: position 13,544 of record JANHGB010058347.1, on the reverse strand, counting down.
TTAAGTGCTGTATTCCCAGTTGTAAATCTTAGACTGGGAAATATAATATATATACGGAGGTCTGAATATTTAATACAGCACTGTTAACATTGCATAACCCAAATATACTTTTAAAGTATGCTCATGGTCACATAGGGAGAGAAAAGAGGGATATTGTAAAAGCTATTTGGGTTCTGTAGGCTACTTTTTCATTGGAAGAGCAAAACATAGAAGAGATGACCTATCTCTGCAGTCAAGCACTTTGAAATGAGAGCAACTGCTCTTGGGAATTCTCCTTATTGTGACTCTTCTGAAAATTTTAAGGAAACAAGCATAGATATCATTATTTTTTTTACACAGATCAAGGATAAAATAAGTTAATAAAAGTAAAAATCAGTGATATCTTATTTACTTTTAGGCATATGATGGGAAAAAACACACTTTCATTTTGGCTACCACTTCCACCTCCCATTTCTCTCTTTGTGATTCTCATTTTCTTACTCTTTAATACCTCTGCATCTCCCTTCTTTGCATCCTTGGCTTTTCTTCAGGAGCTTCCACTTTCTGTCCATCATCTCTGCAATCTACTCTATCTCATTTGCTAATGAAGCAGTTAATAAAACTCATCGTTTGGCTTAAGACAACATGTTAACAATTTCCGTTCACACTTCTTACAGCCATAGTGGCAGATCATTTGCAGGGTAACAACACTGGATCTTTTTTTATAACCCTTTCAGTTATGAGAGTTAGATCCATTAAAAAATAAAAATAAAATGTTGCAGAGAGTGTAAAGTACACATTTACAGCAAAGATGCAACGTGAAGGCAAAGTGTTTGAAACCGCATGTCTTGAACAAGCAACCTGGTTAGTAAATGCTGACTATTGTTTGGGCATCCAACATTCAGAAGAAAAAAAACGGATTTAGGGAAGTAGATCATGGGAGAAGAGGTATTTTAGATTTTGTTAATGGATGAAACTGAAATATGTAGATACATACTGAACAGCTCCGTGAATATTCTACTTATACGTTCAGTGAAAATTCTACTTATATGTAGGTTTGATCATATTTAACAAATGGATACACAATAGATTCCTAATTCTTATGCAAAATCAGAGTCATAATTACAGTAATGCAGCTTTCTGCTGACTTACTGTGCTGAAAAGAACAATGGGGACAGGCTTTATTGACAGGTGTTGCAATTACAGTTTCATAATACAGAACATTTGTTCATCAAGTAATGTGCTTCCCTCCAGATACCTTCATTAAAAAAAGAAGCAGTAGTTCAAGTGATTAGTAATGCAGGGTGAATACTGTCTAAATACTTTCATTCTCTATAGGTATGGAATTATGCTCTTTTAAAGTTCTCACTATTAAAAAACAACCCCCCCAAAAAAGATTGTTCAACTGTTCTTTGCTTCTTCAAACCATTTTACTTAGGACACATTCTTCACATGACAAAATTATATTATAAAGATTTGAATAAATTTAACCTTACAGAAAATATAAAAAAGTTATTTTTCTGTATGAACAGACCAGTGTGCTTTAATCTGAGGGCTCAGAAACCTTATTGTTATTGAATCTGCTCTTTCTTTCCAATTCTGGCTTCTGGTATGAGACTAGGATGATGCTAGTGAAAATCCAGATTAACACCACTGAAAACAAGTTACGCTTGTACATCTGTCCTCGATTTACTATTCAACACAAAGTTGATTAGGCAAATGACCCACATTTTCAAGCACTGCACAGCATGCCTTATTTATTCACTGATAGCTTAGGCTTAAGTAGACATCTCTGATCTATATTCACAGAAAGTGTTGACTGACACATTTTCTTCTCATCTTCCTAGAATACAATACAGTCCAGCAGAACGCAGCCACAGCAATGCTCAGGGTTTTTTTACCAGTGATATAGGGAGTTCACAGTACTTGGAACAAGAAGCCCAGGACCAAATAAATGAAGGCTAGGTTGTATCAAGCTACACGCAAAAGAGTTTGGTAGGGAATTCTGGCACTTTTTTGCAAGCGGTAGGTGAACTTCAGTAGAGGTAGGGAAGAACAGAGTAGGAAAAAAAAAGAAGAGGGACACGGATTCATGCTGCAAAGAATTTTAGCATGAGATAGGAAGAGGATTAAAATCTGCCTGGAGTTCATCAAGGAGCATCATTCCTGCAGCCATGAACAGCATTAACAGATACTATGGAAATAATGAGGAGAAGTCAGGACAAGAGGGCAAACTCACCATGTGTTAAGACATCACAGGCAGTGTTAATAGTGCCTCTGAAGACAAAACCAAGAAGCTTGTCATTGATAATGAAACAAAGGAGGAAGAGCTTGAAGGAAGTAAGTAGAAGATACAGGGTCAGAGCAGCAAATTAACAGACAGAAAGACAAAATTATAGAAGTTGAAGCCAGAAAAAGATTTTTTTAGTGGACTAGATTTTTATCTACCAAGAATTTGGAAGAAAAGTGAATTTATATAGACAGAGAGCTACAAAACCGATTTTTCCTGTTATGACAGGAAAAACAATGGAGGTTTAAAAAGTGAGCTTACGAGGGTCTGTTAAGCGTAAAGAGCCAAAATGGACACCTTTGTTATAGACCTTAATGGCTGAAGAGAGATAGTGACATACCTTTACAGGGAGGAGAAAAGGCCCAGGGAAGACTAACATTTTGGGGAAATAAAGAGATCATAATCTGCCTCAGTGGAGAATTCAGGCCATACTGAATCCAAGTTGATGTCTGAACATTTGTGATGAGACAGGAGGAAGAGGTGCCTATATCCTAAGTTAAATGATGGGTCGTGTAGTACAGCTGAACAGCTAGTTATTGCACACAAAAAAGGGACTATACTCATGACTGTGAACGAAAGGGTTTAAAAGAACATAACAGTGTGGCCAAGAAAAAAGCCTTTAGAAATAACTGTCATACCACTCTCAGGTAGCACAACAGAGCTTGTGGGTAACATCACAAAAACTATAGGCAATAACTGTATGACTGACTTCTGCAAAACCCTCAACATTACAATTTGTTCTCAGTGTGAAAGGGGAGGACATTTATTAAAGACATTATGTCCTACTGGCACAAACTCTTTGGATCAGCAGAGAAATAAAATTTTTAAAGGCCAGTAAGATCAATAAAGAACCCAACCACTTATGCGTGTTATATCTAATTCTGACGTTGTATGTCATCAGAATGTCATTCCTTAATTCAATTAGTGTATTTTGTTTTCAAAAAGCAAAAGTAGTAGAAAAACTTCTATAGTAATTTATGAGAGTTGAGCTATATTTTCAAGCAGTATCATGCTGGAGTCCCTATTAGATGTACTACTGCTCCCTATAGCATTAAAAAATATACTTTTCAGCAATGTGATCAGTCAATATTCTCTGTGAATTTCACCCTTCTTGTATTCAGTCAGCTGATGATATTTTGTTTTAAAAGTACTTTGAGCCGTTTTTATTATTAGTTTTTGTAATGGTATAGCATTTCAAAAGAGAAAGACCAATTTGCAATACAGTCAGTTTAATATAACCCGAGGGTTCTCACAGTAAATGTAACGCACTAAATTTATTTCCATGGTATTCTTTTTAATTCTCAAGTGGCTTTATAGAAATTATTTCCGCAAATAATAACAGACAGGCAAGACAGGGATACAGACTTTCCTAAAAACATTCTCAGATGCACAACTCAAAGCAGAGAGAATCCAGGTATCTGGGCTTTATATTATTTGCATCTCTCTGTTATTTCTCCAACTCAAAATATCTTTGAACTTGCTAGTTAACTTCATCCAAATTTTGCATTTGGTAGGGAGATCTGAAAGGTATGAGTGCAAGTCAGGAAAAGGACAGTACAGCATCCGTACTGAGCGGTGGCTGGAGGAGCTCAGCCCTACACCACTCTGCTCAGGCTTGGCAGCAGAAGCACAGTACAACCTGGACACTTGGCAGAGGTTTTCTACGAGGAAAAGCAGCACATACACCAAGCAGTTGCCACACAAAGTCCTTCCAGCCCAGCCAGCAGCCCAAGCAAAAGGGGATATAAATCCAGCAAGCACTCAAAACATTGCTTAGGTAGGTAGGCATCATGCTAGGGAGCACGAGAGGAAACTAAGAGGGTATGTGGAGGAGAGTGTGGATACGGAAACATAGTGCTGCAAGGACTATGTGCAAGAACTGCAGTTGCTGCACCAGTCTGGAGGAAGATGCAGGAACACAGTATCAAAAGGTTTCTTTCCTAATTTATCTCAAAAGCAAAGTGTGATTATTCAAGCTGCAAAATTTTGTCATCTGTATTTACACATTCTTGAAGTTTAAACTGTACTAAAGGGAAAGGTAAAGCATTTGTTCTAAAGACACATAACTGACAAAAAGTTATTGCTAGTGTTATATTAGACAACTCCATCAGCCCTCACAAGAGTTCTTTTGTTCTGTCATGCTTTCAACAGGTTTAAATCAAAGCTTAATACTCTTTCAAGAAATTAAATATTATCTTGAATAAACATGCCAATACTTCAGAATTCCGCCTCCGGGGGCTAATGTAAAGCACTAAGTATTTGAGTAGGAATACAGAGCACCCCCAGAGATTTATACTATACACCAATGTATATAACAATGCCCAAAGAAAACAAGTTGAGAACACTGCACTGGCAGCAAATGCAAGAAACTTCAAATTAAGTGTTTGATAGTATGAATGCTGGTATTGCAATTGTTTTTCCATAAAAACCCCACATTTCTCAGCTGAAGTAGATGCAGATATACTTGTATGTATTGAATATACCTGTATATACTTGTAGATGAAGGTATACTTTTTAAGTGTTCAGTATATATTATTTCTGAAAAACTTTTGTGTTAGATCCTTCACTGCTGCAAGTTAGCATAATCACTGACTTCAGTGGAGGTAAATACCAACTGACTTCACACAAGGAGATATAGTTTTTCAGGTTAATGCAGTGTTCAATTAAGTAAAAATTAAAATGTACTTAAACGAATTCAGTTCCTATATGAAGCCGTGAGTCCTTCAGACTTAAACTTCTAGGTACAGCAAGTAGAGAGAGAAACACATAATGAGTGTAGCCCACTCACAACTAAAGACTATAAGTGCTGTTGAATTGTTATTGCCTTGATTGCTACTATGATGTCTAGTATCGTTCTATTTTTATATAAGGCACAAGTTTCCTATATACCAAAGGTAAAACCTTCCAGTTCATTTCAGATGTGTTTGCCGCCAGTCTGCTCCATGCAAATCAGTAACACAAAGACAATAATCTTTCATCTGCATGGGAATCAATCTAATCCCAGATAATGTTTTACGAAATCAAGACTTTTGACAATTTGTATGGAAGTTTGGAGGGAGGAAAACACATATGTACATACACTCTACCTTGGTCAAGAAGGTCACCTCTTTAATGAACTCTGAACTATTCTCCAGCCTCTGCAATAAAGGTTTTGATTTTGATCATGTGATAGACATTAATTTTTTTTAATATTGCCCTGGTTCTAATATAGATTTTCTAACTTTGCTTAAAAATACAAGAACCATTATTCACTAATTATTATTTAACATAAAGAATAATTTTAAATAAAAGCTACTTACCAATTTTGTAATGTCATTCACATCATCTGTCACTGGATTCCCGCAGGAACTCTGGGCTTTGACAAGAGGATTAAGTAGGAGCAATTGAAGACAAAAGCAAGTGATAATCCAAGTCTATTTAGTAAAAAACCAAACAAACAAACAAAATTAAACCCACAAACAAACACAAAGAGAAACAAGAAACCCCAAGTAAGCAATCTCCAGATGTGAAGTAACAACAGATAGCAGTAATGCTTTTCATATAGGAACTCTAGATGCAACAATACTCTTCATCTTCCATGAGAACATACTCGTACCACTATTATATAATCTTGGCAGGAATTCACAGAAATGCACTTGATCTTTCCTGGAAGCAAATACCTTTAGAGTAATAATGGAAAACCTGAAACAGGTACCCTTAGAGTAATAATGGAAAACCTGGTATTGAGCTATGAGATTACTTGTGCAGGATCCTACTTAGGTTAAGTTTCTGTGACATCTACAGATACCGAAGAAGAGAAAGAGACCAACTTTCCAATATTCTTCATCATCATCATAAAGCTAATTAAACACCTGCCATTCACCTGATAAGGTATTTGATAAACCTGTGCTTCTAATGTGATAATGGTTGATAAGGAACAAAATGATACCTGACCATAGCAAGGTAATAAGTTCATAATCACAGCCATTATATTTGGGCTCTTAAACTGCAAGCAAAACCACAACTGGACTCTGTTCAAATACTGACATCTCAAGCAGCAATACAATGTATTCTCTCTAAGTGACATGAGTTTGCCTCCTAGGAGTGGCAGCTTAGCTTTGGCATTACATTCCCCTCCTAAATTCTATTTGGAACTGCAATGCAATGTACTCACACAGGCTTGTGAGACTCTGCCAAAAGAGCACCAGATAACTAGCCATGATGCACCTGGGTGTCTCCTTGGCTACACTGCCTGAACTTCCTCGCCTTCTGTTGTTCCTTGTGCTTTACTGGTTTCCCACAGAGCCCCATGCCAAGTTTAAGCTGCAGATCTTAATTTCCAGAATGTTAAAGCATTTAAGTTATGGATAATCAAAAGTTGCCTCGGGTTGTGAAGCTTTTTGTGCCAGCTGACTGAAGCTGTCAGGAAGAGCTGATGACAGTGTACACTTACTGCAAGTATGGAATTTGCCTGTGCAGGCTCCTGAGCCTCCATGAGGGCAGGACTGAGACCAGAATTTGTTTTTGCACAAACCAAGATGCATCTCAGCTCCATCTACAGGTAGAGAGGTCCTTTCTCCAGCCTTACCTTCAAACACTACCCAACCTTTCAACTTAACACCAAAGTACATCAAACAACATAAACAAAGCTCTCTAGGAAAGCAGAGAGAGAAAATCACAGATTTAAAAGATTACCATTACACTAACCTAGAGGGGCTAAGGAAGTATGATGATAAAGATTGCTCACGAGTTACATAAACATGATGGAACAGTGCCAGGCACTTTACCTAGAGCTGTTACATGACAAGTAAATTTCTTGTAGCTCTTAAAACCTGGATTTATTTTACATCTCGAGTAAAACTGGTCATTTGCTTTCTTAGAATATGGCTTTCTGACTCACGTCGTCCACAGAGAGGGACTTTTTACAAGGACATGTAGTCACAGGACAAGGGCTAATGGCTTTAAACTGAAAGAGGGTGGATTTAGGTTGGATATTAGGAAGAAATTCTTCACTATCGGGCTCATGATGCACTGGCACAGGTTTCCCAGAGAAGCTGTGGCTGCCCCATCCCTGGCAGTGTTCAAGGCCAAGTTGGACGGGGCTTGAAGCAACCTGGTCTAATGGAAGGTATCACTGCCTGTGGCAGGGGGGTTGGGACTCCATGATCTTTAAGGTCCTTTCCAACTCAAACCAGTCTGTGTTTCTATGATTTTGGTAGAATGCGTGTGGGATGTTGCTGGAAGAAACAATTCAGCCTCCCCTGCTACCTCTTTGCAGTGGCATTGGTGAGATGGTTTAATCAGATGTTGCAGGCAACTTCGTTTTTTTGTTGTTGTTTGTTTGGTTGGTTTTTTAACCTGTGCCACTTTTTCAGGCTTTCTGATCAGACTGGTTTTCTGATCCAGGTAACTGAGATAGCAGAAACGCTTCGTTACAGATGGGACAAGCCAGGATTGCTTATTTAGGAGGAGCCTGCACTCAGCTTTCCTTGAACTGTACCCTCAAACACCACAGGATCATGCAGATGGATAGACTTCTTTCATTAAAAGAAACTGAAAATATTCCAAGCAAGGCAGACATTTAATATGCAGGACAACTTCTTAGAATGGCTCTTGCTTCAACATAAGTAGCATTTAGAAATACTTTTAATATCTGTACAAATAATCATTGTGAAGAATTGAGAATAAGTACTTAACTTGAAGTTAGGTACTCAGTTTTTCTTACAAAACTTCTGTGTCTTATGCTATACAAAGCTCTGCAGTTATACGAACAATTCAAGCTCTGGGGAGACACAATGAAGATGCTACTAGTCTCTGAAAGGATCTTTGAGAGCTCCTTGCAGTATGCAAGTGCTCAAAGTTGAGCTCAAAGAACTAGCTTTAGGTGGTCAGAGACACATCTCCCTTGCTTCACATAAGTTCCAGAATCACAGAGGAAACCAAAGGGGACCTCAAGTTAACAAACTACTTCCTCACTGCAATTTTTAAAATGAAATTGTTATAAAAAAAAGGCAAGAAGTTAATGAGAACCAGCTCCAAAATGGACTAACTATAATGCTTTCAAGAACTGAAAAAAGAGTAGTTCTATCTTCAGTGTTACACAGTACGCTAGCAGTTACACTCACTAACAGGATGTTTCCCGGATGTGTTCTTTGGAGATGGAGTCCGTGACAGAAATCCCCAATTACTTTATTGGGTTCCTCAATATTGAACAGTAAAGGAATACGGATTTGTTCACTGACTTGTGTCACTGTCATAGAATGATATTCAACTTAACAGTCCAATAATCAAAAAACTAACAGAACTGGAAACACTTTTTTTTTGCCAGATCAACTGAATAGTATGAATAAAAACAGCACCACACTCCAAATAAAACCAGAACTAAGACACATCTTGTCAATCTTCACAGTTCTGGATCTAAAGAAAACCCATGAAGCTTAAAATCATGAAGCTTGACATCACTACACATTTTATAATTACGCAAATCAGTAAGAATACACTTTTTTCCCCCATGTAGATAGTGATTTAAAAGCACAGTAATTTTTATAACTGTTATTAAAAGCAAATGCTTTGTAAATTTTGAGATTATTTGAGGTTCTTTTTGCTTATTTGTTCTGTATGTCATCCAACAGGAACTGAAAATCTGCAAAATACTGCTAGCTTCAACATGCCTATTATCCAAAATCTTTTAATTATTTGCACTTACAAAATATTTATATTATACATGCCCACAGGCACTTTGTATGTCAGGACTGTATAGATCAAAGAGCTAAGCAATTTTTGTGTTATTTACTAATGATCAAACCTGCTGTTTGAGCAAAACTTGAATGGACTGAATTAAATCACGGACAGAACAAAAGCAAACCTTAAACAACAGCTTTGTAAATACAGATTCCAGTTTTATACTTTACTAAGCATAAATGCTACCCACACAGCACTCATCACTTATTTCCATATATAATTACTTTTAAGCTAAAATGGGATTTTCAAAGCTGGCCACAGGATTTAATCACACATCATCTACTAGCATTAAATTGAAGATATACAGCAGACAGGAGGCAGACCTGTATACCAAGGGGCCTCTTCCCATCTTGAGCTCAAAAATTATTCAGTTGTTTTTACATTATGAAATCTCTTATGTACTGAATTTGAAAGTTGCTTTTGTGAAAGGGAAAAAAATAATGATTAGACTGGAAAGGATAATTCAAATTAAAGATTTCAAGTATACAATTTTTGATCATTCTGCAAATGATTTTTACTATTGCTTATAAGTCATAATCTATAATTTCAGTTAACAGCATTTTAGAGGCTTAGGTAGTGATCTAGTGTGTTTTTCATTTATATTCTTCACTTATGATCTGGAGTGTTGGTAAACGCTTATGAATGAGTGCTTTTTCACAATATGCTATCAAAGATATTCAATCATGCTGGTTAATGTTCAGCTAGTTCCTTAAATGAAAGCAGCAAGGGGAATACCACATTGCTAAATAAACCAAACACTGGAAACTCTGGGCATTTCCATATATCTAGTCACTGATGATAAAAATTCTAATCATAAGTAGGAAGAAATAATACAAAAGAAAAAAAAAGGGAGGGGGGCAAATAATAACACATAAAAAAGCATTAAGCGCAGGGAGAGGTAGTAACTACACAGATGAATGGGTTCTTCATTATAAAATTTCTTGCATTCAAATCAGGTTAGCCAAAGAATTTTTCACCCCAGTTTCTTGAGAAAATCATCCAGTTAACCACAACCAAGCCACAGCTGCAGTAGCTGACAATGTGGAACAATATTCACCCTAGGCCAGGCTTCCAAAGTTTAGCTTTCACTTCTGCTAATGCTGGGGTAGGAACATCTCTCAGTGATGGCTCCTCAGGCAGTGTCTGCATGCTGCTTTGCAGAGGTGCAGCTTGTGAACTTCTGCCATAAACAACACTGGTTGGTCAGTCATGGAAAGCTAATTTAATGTTCATATTTATGCCTTAAAAAGCCTTTTGAAAGAAGGTTCAAAGAAAATGAGAATAGCAATAAAAGATATTTATTGCCTTTATTTTCTTAACCATAAAGACTAAAAGCACAATAATTCTTTCATATGTCTATCAATTTATTTAGTTATTAAAATAATGTGAGAATTGTCTTTTACCACTTAAGAAATTTACTGTCAATGTGGAAAAATTTTACAATGAAAGAAGAGCATATATACAGAATGTAATCTAATTCTTATTTTCATGGTATTCAGCAACATCTTCACTCATAAAAATGACAGCGCTAACTTTAGTACTCAAAAAGCCTAAATATTGCTGAAATGCTAAATATTGATCAAGTCCAACAAAATGAGTTAATGTGGAAAAAACAGTCACCCACCCATGACCGCCTAGTTCTGGAAGCCAGTAAGTATTTTGCAAGCGTATATGGAACTGGAATGGTCCCTACATGCTCTCAGGTCCCTGGGAGATAACTTTAGTATAGTTGGAGGAACCACTGTGTGAACCCTGAATAGCTTGTAGTTGAAGCAGTAAATCCAGTATACATTCATCAACGTCCTTCAAAAGACTGGCATTAATCCCACTGAACATAATAGCTTATCATCAGCTAGAGTGCTCACTAACAAGTGGGTTAACTTCCATCTAACCAATTCCAACTCTAATTCCAACTCACAGGGATCTGTTCCTCTGTTATCTACCCTGTACTACCTACTTCTGTATCACCAGAGGTACTTTCCCACCAATGATGGCCTCCTGGACAGAAAGAGCAAAACAGGGGTACACTTGTATTCCTGACCCTTATTTTTCAGAACATTTATGCATTTTACACTGGCAAGCCATTACGTAGAAAAAAAGGCCTGTTCACTGCACAGGCGTCAGAACGTTTATGTGTATCCTCATCTCACACATGCTCCTCCATCTGGGCACCCTAATTTCTGGGAAGCTCCCCAGTCAACATGTGAGTTTTCTTGAACAACCTTTTGGCAGTCCATTGAATAAAAGAGAGCCTAACTCCAGCTCAGTGAGTCACCCTGCCAGGTTGAGACACCTAAAAGTCTCTGGATCACGCCCTATAAGCTTTGTTATGATTACAAAAAGCAGATGCATACCTTTCTAGTGACTGATACTATTATTTCTTTTTTTTTAACAATGATGTGTAGTAGGGAGAATGATGATAAAAGTTAACAAAATTTATCAGGGAGTATCAGAGTGATTTATTTGCATTCTGATTTAAACAGACTACAGGAATGCTGGTCACTCTTCTTCAGAGTAAGTTTTGGAGTACTTTAGACATGAAATATTTAACATATATTCAGTTACTTGCAAAATGCGGAATATTCTTCTACACAGTTCTGCATCTAACATCTAAAATACATAACATGAGGGTAATTCTTAGGCTAAGGGAGAAGGAAGTTAATGAGGTATTGTTGCAAACATAAGCAGGGAAAGTTGTCATTGCCCCCTACATTCAACATTCAAATGAGTTCAATGGGCAACCTGCTTTCACGGCTGCTTCATCTTTTTGTGACAGTTCTGTATTTGCCTTTCCATGTTGTTCCCAACCATAAGAATCTCTTCCTCCTAACCTTTAAACAATCAGCTTGCTTTCCCATGGGGGACCTCTGGAATGACTAATGATGACTGACAAGAATAAGATTTTTCAGGTAATTGCTCGTTTTGTGTCAGAATGCTAAAGTAAAGTGGTACTTGCTCGACTCCGCAAGCTGTATGTTGCAAAGAAAAAGCCCAGTATCCAGATGCTTACAGAAAATGTTCCCTTCTAAGGCACACTCTTAGTGAATCAGAAATAACTCTGCTCAGGTTAATAGATTAAAGAAAAAAGGATAACAAACCTGTTAAATGTTAATGCACAACTACTTCATCTTCAGCTGGAAGGAGAAACTGTCCTCCAGTTCTGTCAAGTTACACACATCTTTTTCATGAGATAGACAACTTAAAGATACACGGTCTTACTGCGCTGAGAAAATGAGGAATCACACTATTCTTTCCCATCATCCAGATCTTGGGAAAACTAGGAAGTTTATTGGACTGTATGACAATTTCATTTCATGCTACCTCAGGCCAACTGCTACCATCCTCTACTCCCTCCAGCTCTCCTTGACAGATGCAGAAGCAGCAGGCTGTTCCAGCCAATGTGCTACTACAGCACTTAGTAAGGTGCAACCAAACTCCTGCTGTTTGGTTTCTGTGTTTCAGCTGGAGCCAAGATGAACATGATAAGCAAGAAGAAGTGCAAATTGATATAGAGTTTGCCTTGCAAATCGAGGTAATCCAGGTATTTTGTAATTACATTCAGTAAAGCACAAAACAGTGGTTTTAACTTGTAAATCATATTTATTTTCCACTCCTCTAAGACTACTAATGTAAAATATTTGCTATGACAATGTTGTAATGTTGGCCTTTGCTCTTTAAAAATGTTACTTGATACTCTTTAATCTCACTTGACAATCAGGGATTCAGGCAGTTTCCATGCATCCTAAACATGAATCCAGGATAATTTATCCATTTCTTGGATAACAGCCAGTTTGTTTAGTTCCCAGACACTGGGAAGTGAAGTTACCAAGAGACAGGTAATTATATATGGATGTTGCCTATGGAGCTTGTGTTAATGGTGTCCAAATAAATATTTACTGATAATCATCCATCCATCAGGTGGAATTCTAGTTCTGCGAAGAATCAGGAATTTTATGGACAAAACATTTCAACTGGAAGAAATAAAAATACCAGATATTATGAAAAAAATTTTCCTGTTAAGTCATAATCAAAGATAATGAGGACCTTCAGAGGTCCGGCATTTAGCACAGTCTTTTTAGGACATACACACCGGCAAAAGATATTTCCACCCTCCCCCTCCTTGTAAGTTCCATTATGATCATCCAGGATTGGTGCTAAAACTTCATATGGTACTCATATGGTATTCATATGGTACTGAGTATTTCATTATTTACAGAACTGATGGAAAGGGGCAGAGCAACTGACATTCTCTACCTGGACTTGTGCAGAGCGTTCAACACTGTCCCGCGTGAAATCTTTGTCTCTAAATTGGAGAGACATCAATTTGATAGGTGGACCACTTGGTGGATAAAGAACTGGCTGGATGGCGGCACACAAAGAGTTGTGGTCAATGGCTCAATGTCCAGCTGGAGACCAGTAACGAGTGGTGTCCCTCAGGGACCAGAGCTGGGACCGATCTTATTCAACACCTTTGTCGGTGACCTGGACAGTGGGATTGAGTGTGGCCTCAGCAAGTTTGCTGATGACACCAAGCTGTGTGGTTCAGTTGATATGC
>JANHGB010058340.1:0-12544 GCA_026283785.1 Coracopsis vasa | reverse complement strand
CACCGCTGGGCACTGTTGGGCACTGCTGGGCACTTCTGGGCACTGCCAGGTTGATGGCTGGACAGGAGATGACAAAGTGGAACAAGGGATGGCTCCTTCCAGAAGGAACTTTGCAGAGCAGAAGAGGACCCTTCCAGGACTGCAGAGGTTGGCTTACCCACGCCATGCTGTTGGTGCTTTTCCACTGGATCAAGCCAGGAATATTTCCTCTCGTGCATCTTCTGGGAGGTGCTGGGTTTGAGAGGAGCATCCCAGGGGTTGCCAGGGACAAGAAACAGAGGCTGGAGGAAGAGGAGCCATCCCTCCCAACTGTATGGGACACCTGATGTCCCTCAGGGCCACTCTGTCCCCACACAAGATCTTTAGCCCTCAGAGCCCTGATGCCCTGGCAAGCAGCATCCTCCTGCTTGGCACAGGCCAACCCGTGCCCTCCACCCCATCCTTGCCCATCCAGGGCTGTAAAAGCCTTTGGCGGAGGGACCTGCCATGAATCACAGCGAATTTACAGCTGAGCTGTGGGAAAGGGAATAATATAACTCTCGGGAGACAGGCTGGCGGGGAGCGGACATCCATCACACACACGTTCTGGGTTATTTACCACGGCTGCAGCTCGCCAAGAGAAACACCCCCTGTGCTGGACAGTCTGCAAACAGCCAGCAATGGGGGCCTATGCAGCACAGGAACAGCCTCCATCCTGCTTGGCAGAGCAAACTGGGGGGATTATTTCCCCCCCAGGACCCTTTGCCTGTGGGATGAGCCCAGCACCCGGCCCATGATGAATCTCAGCTCCCTTCACTCAGCTCCCGGTTCCTGGTCTGGAGGAGCCCGGCAGCAGCACCAAGCAACACTTTTATGAGCAGCACTTAATTATTCACCCTTTTAAAACGTTGTGCTCCATAAACCTGGGATGGAGCGGAGGAAAGCGATTATTATCCCACTTGCTCTCTCTTGCTGGAGGCCAGCAGCACGTTGGGCAGGCACAGCAGTGAGAAGCTGATCAAAACCAGGACCCAGCCTTGCTGACACTGGCTCTTATCTCCTACACAATCTGTACTAGGCAAGGTGACACCTTCACCAGCACTGAGCATTGGGCAAGCAGCAGCCTTCCCCCCACAGCCATGAGGAAGATGAAGGGTGAAGCTCAGTCACGCGGCAGGAGGCAGAGTGACACGTCCCCACTTTGCACTGAATTAAGACCCACACAGGAAGATATAGGGAGGTGGGACATGGACCTCGGGCATGTATCACAGCTGCCAGGAGCTGTCATCAAATCACTGCCTCCACAACACCAACAGCCTTAAATCAAGGCAGCAGAAGGGACAGGCGATGCTCTCCAAAGCTCAGCCCAGGCAGCCACAGCATCCCTGTGATATACAGGAGTGATCATCCCCAGACACAGGCTGTATTTTGCTTTCCTGCAATCCTGACCACACCAAGCCATAGGCTCCCACCCTTCAGGGACATCATTTGTCTGCTTGGCTCTAGCAGCTGCTTTAGGAGCATACCAAGGCACTCCTGTGCAATGGACCAAGAGCTAAACAAAACCTCAGTTACATAAATAAACCCCTAATCATGTCCTGTTACATTCCTCAGACTGAAGCACACATGGAAGTGCTCCATCAGCTCAGGAGGGATTTGAGCTTTAAGGCAGGACTTGCAAATCCTGTGTGTTGGGTTTTCCAATGGCCTGTGGCTTGTCCTTGTGTTTGGCAGATACCTGGAGCTCCATTCAGCTTGCTCATTCTGATCTGCTTGCAAAAGGTCCTTGATCCCATATGGGAAAGGTGGATGTTCAGCCTAAACCCCGTGTGCATTTAGGGTTGGAGCCATCACAAGGAGCTGCTGCCATCCTGCTTCCCAAGGCCTCGCAGAGAGGGAAATGGATCTGATGTACCCAACGGTTGAGGTTTTAGGAGGGATTTTAGATCCACTCCCAACCCGGAGCCTTTCTCTCAGCTCTTTCTTCGCTGCTTTCCTGAATTGGCAGTAAAAATCAGGGGGACGCGAAGCCTGTGCCTCGCTCTTGGCACAGGGGAAGCAGAACAATCTTTTGCTCATTTACTGTGACAACTGCAGTTCAGATTTAATTATTTACGATAATGATCCCGGGCGCATCAGGGAACGTTCTCCTAGTCCATAAAAAAGAATGACACCTTAGTACTGAGTGGCATCTAGCTACGGGCTCTGCTATTGCACCGGCCATGGCACGTGCAGCTCCAGGAGCAGAGCCAAGCCGTCACCCCTTGTCTGCCTGGTGACTGAACCCATCTCTTGAGCACCCACAGGAAGGGTGGGAGACAAGCCCTGTATGGCCCCGCATCCAGTGCAAGTGTCCTTTGTAGGTCCTTACAGGCTTTTCCTGCCCCTCGGAGCTGTAGCACCATTCTCTGCTGCAGGGACACCATCCTGGTTCATCCAAAGGCAGAGGTCTTTGCCCAGCACAGCCCCAACAAGTCACCCCCAGCAAACTGGCAGATGTGCTATACCCACCTTCCAGAGGAGCAGGAAGAGCAGGACAGGTCCCTGCAGTGCTGAGCAATGCAGCCAGGACAAAGGCTACCAAGGGAGAAGACATCAGCAGGGCCCCTCTGCAGCATCCTACGCTGCTGCAGCCTCTGCACAAGCAGGCAATGCTCCTCTCCAACATGGCTTTCCATCTGGCTGCTTAACCCAGACAAGCCTTGTTGCCCTCTCTTCCCCATCACTGCGTCTGTCAGCAGCAGAGGAGGGAGAATCCAATATCATTCCCAGCCTTCATCTTTCTTGGCTTGTTGAGAGGCACCCTTGGAGCTGGAGCAGTGTACCTGGTCCCCCAGGTACGAGGGGACAGGCTGCTGGAGCAGGACACTGAAGGGACACAGACCTGCTGGAGTGGCACCCAACCAAACCAGCCTCTATTTTATCATCTGCAGACCCATAACACACCCACATGAATATCTGCAGCCTATAGAGTCCTGAGAAAGGGAATTTGTCTCCAGGGGTGTATTTTCAGTCCTCACTATGGCAGCCCCTCTCCTGCAGTACAGCCCGTGAGCCACATCCCCTCCTGGCAGCCCTTAGCATCCCATTCTGCTCATGTCCATTGCACTCCTGTAAATACCCGCCGCCCCATCCCAGTACTTACTGCACCAATATACACTGATACTTTTACTATGCCCTTCTCCATTAGACACAGGAATTAGAAAAGCCAGTTGGTATTTCATCATTAAATGTATCACATCCAATAAATTGATCATTCTTCTCTGCTGATTATTAGCAGCTCGCTCTCTATCAGTTTAGAGCAGTTACATTGGGTTTCTTTTCCTCCACCTTCAAGGAGTAGCACAGTTTCTCTTAAGATCTGTTATAATCAAAGGATTAGAGCTCTGGAAATGTCCTTTGCATACACAGGAAGGTTTTTTCCCCCCTGTTCTCCTTCTCTCGGAGAGAGACGCTTTGAAACCCTGGCTCCCGGCTCCACAATACTGCCTGTACCTGACCTGGTTTAATTTTAGTCTTGCCTGAATCTGCCACCAGCTCATTTAGTTGTAGCATTGAGAGCTCTCCACAGAGTTGGCCACAGGTCAGCTTTGATTACAATTGCTGATTCCACCCGTGTCCTGCAGCTCTGACCCAGCTCTGGGCTGCCAGGCACCTTCCCATGCAGGGCTGTGACCCCCCCCCAGTGCTCCCACATCCCTCTGCTCCAGATGGCACCCATGGGATAGGGGACAGGAGCTGAGCCCCTCTTTCCTCAGAGCACAGCATGGATAGACAGCAGGATTTACATCATGTCCACTGCTTCGCAGGCTGCAGAGTAAATGAGGTGGAGATTTTCTGTTGGGATATTTCCAGCATTTCTGACACAGAGAGTGATGCCCCAGGAAGAGCTGACCCAGCTGCCCGGTTGAAGCCATGATGGGCTAAGCAAGACATCAGAGCATGGAAAAGTCCAATGAATATTCAGCTCAAAACTTGCTCAAATATTCTCCAGGTAAATCTGCCTCTGTATTAATTTCATCCTGCACACTAAGCACATTGTTATTGCAGAGATAGAGCCACACAACCGGATAGAAATCAATCTGGGGTTCCCTCTCACCAGAGCAGGAGGATTTAAACACCCCAGCTATAAGGGCTCTGAAGCAGCCTCCCACTGCCACCTCCTCCATCACAGATGTGGCCACATGTGGTGGCAGCACCACCTTCCCTGCTGGCGCAGTGGCTATGGAGGAGCAGGTTGTTGCTCTTTTGGTTTGCATTTTTCCAGAGGTATGGAAAAAGCACTCTGAAAATAGCCACATAAATACTCTCGCTGGAAATGCAATTAGATCTGTTCTGTTGACCTCCGAGGCAACCCTCGCCAAGGCTTTTGCTGAGTCTCACAAGTCAGGAGGAACGTGGCAACATAATTAGCCAGTGGAGACCAGAGCAGTGAATCCCAACTCTCTTCTCCGAACAGACCCAGCCATGAGAGCTCCTTCTTCAATCCCGACACCTCCTCTGGCTTTTCAGCTCCCTTGCAGCAGACCACAGCTTGCCTCACTTCATCTATACCCCTTTCCCCCATTCCCATTCCTCACCCTTGCATTTCTTCCCAGGCTGTAATTGGGACGATGGCCACGTTTGTGGATGTGTTTGTCATCAAGCTCGTCTTTTTGTCCACTTCATAACACAAGACCCATGCCAATGGGTACATTCATCATCCCTATGTGCTGCTCTGGCACTAATGTCCTCGCGAGCGTTGCTGGATTGCTTGGGAGATAATGAGTTTGCATCTTTAACAGCTCCTTCAATATTTGTAACGGGCTCTGTCTTCGCCTGGCTCGAATCTCTCTCTTACCAGGAGGTCTCTAATTGTGGCATGATGTGTCGGTTCAGCCGCTGATCACCAATCACTCTGTCAGCCAGGCCCTCAAAGCAGCACCTGGGGACCAATTCACTCTGGTGACATCTCCGAGAGCTCCACACTGTCCCAGGAATAGGGAGGCGTACGGTAAGGACCAGGATGCAGCCCCACAGCCAATACAGCCGCTGTTGCAGCGGCTCCAGCAGCAAGAAGAGGATGCAAAAAATCAGAGGTGGGCAATTTAGACTGGGGTTAGGAATAAGCCAACTGAAAATAAGCAGCCAAACTTCATAAAGCAACTTCTCCCTTGTATTAAGTTTTGAATTGCTACCTCCTCTAAATCAGCCCTGGAAATCAATTCCTTCTGCACTCAGGGTCAGCTTCTGCCTGGCTGCTTGGCCCTTCTTAATCCCTGAAATCGCAGCTCCTCTCTCCCCATCTATAAACGGGGGTGGGGGGAGCAGCACCCTGCTCCATGAGTGAACATTTCAGTATCTCTTTAAACACACCTTGTACTCTGTGGGATGCTGGTTGGGCTTCTCCATCCCACACCAGGGGGAAAGCGGCCACCCCAGCTCTTCTCACATCCCATTTGCACCAGTATGAACTGGCACTGAAAAAACAATCCCAAACCATAAGGATGTGAGAAGTGGGCAAGGGATGAGCTGCCCCCAGCCCTGCCCTCCACACTGGTGGGGATGCTGCAGCTTTCTCCACATCCCGCTCTGCTCTGTTCTGTGCCTTGTTCCGCTCTGAGCTCAGAGGGTATTTCAGCCATTTCAGTGCTTCTAATCTCTTTAGGAACATTGCTGAGAAACACAATTTCAAGCCTCCCAAGATGTGACATGACTTGTAATTCGAGGCAGAGGTGAGCGCCTACCACCCCAGGGACAGAAAATAAACAGCCTCCGCATGCTTCTGCTCCCAGCCCTCCTCCCCACGATGCTCACGTTTCCAACCCGAGCACCAAAGCCTCAGGCTGGGGTTCCCAAATATCCCCTTTTGGCAGGAGGGGACCTTCAGCCTCATGTCCTTGGAAACCAGCACCCTCGTAGAGCAAAGAAGGAGCTGGAGAAACACCTTGGTGAGGAGGTGAGGATGAGGGGCACAGGGTCTGCAAACAGGAGATGCTGGCAGTGAGGAGGGCAAGGATGGAGGGTGAGCGGAGGGAGAGTGCACTGGACTGTGGTCCAGCCCCATCCAGCCCCAGCCCCGAGTGGCTGCACGGAGAAGCTGAGGAAGCCATTTCAGAGCAGGTTCTGCACAGTGAAGAGTCTGTGCAGTGCATTCCAGAGTGCCATCTGCTGGCACTCATCCTGCTCCCCACCAAACCACCCCCCCAAAACCAGCCAGCATGCAGGTTCCCCCAACAGGAATCCACCGCACTCCAGGCAGGCCTCCATCCCCATCCCAGTTCAGCTCCCACAGCTCCACTTGTATTCATCTCTCCGCAAAACCAAGTTGCCTGTTTGGATCCGTGTCTGGACTCGGATGTGCTCTCTGTTAAGCAGCTTGCAGGGATGCTGCTCCCCACATTAAGCTGTGTATCCCTACTTAGACCCAGCTCCCAGGGTAGGGGCTGCCCGCACCAGCACTAGGCATTGATGCTCACATACACTGCCTCATTCCTCAGCACTGGGGTGAGCAAGGCTGCAACAAGAGGAGAAATAATGCTGGCAATTAGCCTTGACATTTCTGGGGCCAAAACAAGGGGGAGGCAGAGGAGAGGGAAACAGAAATCGGCGACACTCAATCTCAGCATACCCAATTAAGCATCCCAAATTTCATTCTTAAAAAGGAATCACTGATTTCCACTGGAGAACACAGTGTTTTCTGCAGATCCAGGGGTGGCTGCTGGTCCCCTCCCAGTGCTCTGGGGTTTGCTTTGTTCCCTCGAGCATCCCATGCGGGTCACCCCAGCTAGGAGAGGGTGGAAGGGATGCGATGCCCATGGTGCAGGAAGGAGCTGGCTGCCTTCTTGCTTCACCCACAGAGGAGGAGATGAAAGGCAGGCTGCAACCCTGCAAACTTGCATGACTTTCATTCGTCACCAGCACCGCTCCGCTCACTGCTCAGATGTTAATTGCAAGATTCCTCTGTATTTAACACAGCAGCACATGGAGCTCCCCAGCTCTTTTGGCTGGGGGACAGTTTCATTACCATTTCTTATATGTTTGCTTTAAATCCCCAATAATCCCCCACAACTGGAGCCCATTCCAAGCGAGATGAGAAATCCAATTTAGGATCCTCTTTTCCCTGGCTGTGTAACCAGAGCCTTCTTCGTGCGGCACAAACATCCAATTCTGCTGCTTCGCCTCTCAAGAGCTGCTCCTGTCACACTCACCCGGATGAAACAGCCCTCAAAAGGCAGCTCTGGAGGTGAGCTCGGGGGGAAGCTGGCTGCAGGCAGCACTGCTCCTCATCCCTGTGCCATGCTTCTGCAGGGTGCTATTAGCAGGCAGGTCCCCTCTCACACCGTGACCACCACACTGCTTCATACCCATCACAGCCCAGGCAAGGATGCTCCAACACACGTCAGCACCCAGGGGCTCCAGCTATTAGAAACCTCCTAAGGGCATGTAATTAGCTCACACAACACCCAAGACACGTCCCAGAGGAGCTGCTGTCATCAGGAGCCAGGACAGCCCTTGGCTGTCTACCACCACAGACACCCCAGTCCACTCTGTCCTGGGTGGCATCAACCCAGGAAACCTTTTGCCAGGGCTCTGCTCTCATTCCACTGGCTAAGAACAGATCAGCATCCAGCTTTCCCAGCTACTGCATCCCTTTCTCACCAGTTCTCTGGCACCTTTCGAGCATGGGTGAGAAGCCCTGCACACCTCCAAAGCCCTCCAGTGAGCCAGCAGCCCCCAGAGCATTCCCAGGATGGTAAATGACTTCCAAACCATACATTATTAGCTGCCCCACATCTTCGGGTACAGCCACCGCATCCCCCTGTCCCATCATTCAAAGGATGTGAAAACCATTACACAAAGGATCCCAGTTTCCAGCCATCACACACCTGCAGTCATCTCCCTAGACACTTTCCAGGTAACATTTCCCCCCATCTCCTTACTGCCTATTCCCAAGACAGTTTAGTCCTCCCAGCGCTTCTCTCCCATTCTTATTTAATTCCCATTAATCCCTATTAAACACACAGCATTCAGAAGTCACTCCAGCACAGACTACTTAAAGAAGATTCCCCCTGTTTCCCAGGGCTGGAGCCACACTGAGAAACCAGGGACAGGGGGTCAGTAATAGCACCCCTGAAACAGAACTTGGACAAGACACAATGGGCTTTCCATGTGTTTAAATCCCCAGTCCCCTGAAGCCTTATGCTTCTGGACTGGCTTTCATCCTCTTCCATGCTAGAGCTGGTAGGAAATGGGTTTTATCCCCCAAAAGGGCCATTATCTGTAGGGTACCATGCTGTAGGGACACAACGGCTGTGAGGGGAGAGTGGGAGTTAAACCCATCACAGCAGAAAGCATCAAGTGGATTCAGTCTTTGGAGCTTGCTTCGCTTTGTCTCTTTAGATGCTGGGCTGCAAACTCACATTTCCCAGGCAAAACGTCTTTTGAACCAGCTCTGCCCAATTTTACCCATTCACCAATCACCTGAATGGGACATTGCTGAGCATTTCTGAATGCCTGCTTTCAAACTGGGGAGATTGATCACGTCTGACCTTCCCCACAGGCACTTCCTTTGACAAAGGAGCAGTTTCCAACAGAAAAGAGAAAACCAACCCAAGGCTACTCCAAAAAATCCATCCTCATCCTCACAGCTGAGACCCAGCCCTTTCCCTCCTCCTTTAAACATCACTGCCCGCTGGCTCTCCCTTTCCTCCTCCTCCAACTGGTGGTCTTCCTGTATGGTTAATGGGGAACCATCCCCATCCAGCCAAAGACTCAATCTCTTGGTCCTCTCTCTGCACACATCCTTGGCTCACATAGGATGTGCCTGGTCCTTCTAGCAAGCAAGAAAACAATGATTATCTGTACAAGAATGAAGTTTGATGTATCTCCCTAAGACCTTGTGGAAAATCAGTAAGGATGGGGAATTCTGTTCCTGTGTAAAGAAACAGCCTGGGGAAGGGAATGTGTGATGTGTGCACCCAGGCAGGAAGCAGGTACAGAGCCAGAAAGGGGGGCTCTGCTGGAGAGTGGGAGAGGACAGGTACTGTGCATGGGGAGCTGGACCCATGGGGCTGGAGAGAGCAAGCAGGAGTTGATGGTGTGAGGGACATCGGCTCAGGAGGTGATGGAGGGACTGAAGTCAACCCATGCCTCAGGGATGGGGCTGTTCTCTCATCCAAGCCATTTTCACCCCATTTCCACCCTCTTCCCTGGCTTTGCTCTTTTTAGAAAACACCATCCCTTTCCCACTATCTCCATTTCCCTCTCTCCATCCCAATCAGATCCAAGCAGTGCATCCACTGAGGGCTTTCACCAAGCAGCAGCAGCAGCACCAAGCGGAAACACACCAGAGGCAGGGTTTTCACAGGGCAACGGCTCTATTTGTGCCGTGTCAGCAGCTGACAGCTTTCCAGGGGCTGGGCAGAGCTGCTGGTGGGCAGCATGATCCCTGCAGGAGACAAGCCTGGCCCCAGGCTGCCGAGCTGCCACTCACCCTGACATCTCTTCTATTATTCTTATTATCCTTGGCTCCGTAGCGCACCCGCTGCCTGCTGAGCTGCTGCTCTCCAGCACAACTACACCCTGCCTGACAGGGGTCTGGCTTTATTACTGCTATATTCCTCATGGCTGCCTCAATTTTCCCCCTCTTCCCAGTGGGGAGCTAAGAGGGAACAAGGACACAAGAGGCACCTTCTGCAATCATCCTTGCAGCATCTACCCACGCCCAGAGAGCAGCTCTTTGCATCTCCTGAGCATCACCTGCACCAACAGAGCTGGTTTCAGTGAGGTTTCACTGCCTGGGTGCTCCAGTCCTACCAGCACCTCCCCACTGGGAGCACGTCCTTGGTTTCACCAGTGTTTGAAGCTGGAAGAGGCTCTAGATGCCTCAGGAGTATTTTTCATGGGTAAACAGACCCTTTTACCTCCGTGTCACTGGCTCAGCTCCAGCCCTGGGTCAGTAAAGACAGAAAGTCATTGCCAGCTGATGAATGCCTGCCAGGGAATAAGGCATTGGTCTCAGTCTAGTTATGAGGAGACAGATGTCCACATCCCAGCTGCTCCTGTCACAGCCATTCCCAGCCAGCAGCCTCCACCAAGGGAAGGAGGTTTCCTTGCCACGAACCAAAACCCAAGCATGTCTGAGAGCATGCTTGTGGTAGAGCCTGCTTGAAGGGGTGTCACTAGAGCAGGTTGCTCCAAGCCCCTGTGTCCAACCTGGCCTTCAACACTGTATGTCTGAGAGCATCTTCTCCATTGCCTTGGGCCTTCAACAAAGCCAAGCCAGCAGCTGGTTCCCCTCGAGTCAGTGTTGGGGTCCCACAGCACAACATGAGCAGGATACTCCACATCACCAGTTTCAGGCTGGGGCAGGAGGTGTTCAGAGAAGCCCTGTTTGATTTGAGAAGAAACCCATCATCTCCAGCACCTTCTCCCTAGCTCTGTCCACAGACACTATATTCAAAGCCCACTGAAACCTGGTTCTGGTACATGTACTGGCCATGCTACAGGATCAGATACATTCAGACTTCAGGGTTTGCAGTGACATTTCCAGCTCCCACATTTAGATATTTAAGAATCCCAATGGTGAGCATGTGCTGAGCTTCACAGTTGATTGTCATCCCTCATTTCTACCATCTAGAAGCTGGCATGCATCTTTGCAGATCAGTACAGCTCATGAAAACACCAACATTTCACCCTCCAGAAGGAAAAGCTGGTGATCTGAGCAGAAGAAAGCCTGAGACCATCTCCCCCTTGTGTTAGTTGAGTGCGAACACCAAAGAGTCCCCACATGCTACTAAGAGGCAGTTACTGCCCTGAACATCCCAGCTTTGACCCTAAGGATGTACGGGGCCTCTTTACTGCAGGACTTGGGTCCCTGTAGCACTGGTCCACATGCCTGGAGAGATGGAGATGGTGATGGAGAGAAACAAGTGATGGGCAAAGCAGCACAGAGAGGAAGACAATGGGAACACAAAGATGTCCTTGAGGCGTCACCAGCGCCAGCCTTGCTCTATAGAGCCCAGGGAAGAGAAGGTTCCACTGTGCCATGCAGGGGGACAGATCCTGCCAGAACTCAGCCCCTCGTTACTATGGTGATTAACACAGTGACAGCCACGTGCCACAGGATGCTTGTGACAACAGCGGCTGCACAGACAGGCAAGGGAGCATGAGTGGTCCCAGGCACTGTGCTGGGACCTGGGAGCATCCCTCTCTCCTCCTCCAGCCCCCAGGTGCCATGGCTCAGAGGCTCCAGCTGACAGGCAGGTTTAATTGAATGTTTCTCCCTTTACATTTCCCTTTCCAGCAAATAAAACCAGAGCAAGATAAAAATATATGACGCTGAAAGGGGACACTGCCAGGGAATTTTTATCAGGTTTCATTTGCATTCTGCTCCTCATTTGTTTGCAGCGCTCTCTCCATCGCTGAAAAATAGCTTTTTTCCCCTCCCCTTTCCTGAGTTTTGCCATGTTTCCAGCTGGCAACTTGGGATTGGAGCCCCTTATCCCACCACCGGCCCCTGGGCAAAGCATCAAATCCAGCTGGGCTGCTCCATGGACAGAGCATGGTGCAGGTAACCCCTGCAATGAGGGGGTTTGTCCCATACTTGTGATTATCAATGCAAGCCTGAAGGCTTCATTTCTACCCTGGCTCCTGGAATTAGCAGCTGGAAGGAGAACACGAGCGTCCAGTTAAAAGCCCCAATGCTTAAGAGATCCCAGCTCCTCTGCCCCATAAACTTTGTCAGAGTTTATTGCTCTCAGCCCCATCAGGACCCAAAGGTGGAAATCCCAGGCCCTGGTTTCTTCCTCAGGACAAACTGATGCCAAGCTAGAAATAGTCTAGAAGCCTCCACAACCTTTACCTACACCACCAGGACAAGCCCAGTTTCCCTCCTCCCTGCCCGGCCCCTGCTAATTTCCCCAGCCACTGTGATAAATGACTGTGCTGGCAAAGTGACATCTTTCTAATCTGCTCCAAGACAGATGGGTCCCGCTGCAGGGAGAGAATCCCCCAGTGAAGCCTGACTGGGAAGGAAACTACAGCACCGGGAGCTGGGGTGATGGAAGGGAGGGGGGGAATCACTGCATCTTCCACTGGTTATTCAGTCTCACCCATCCCATTAAAGCTTTGGGGGCTTCAGGGTTGTGTAAAGGAAGGAAAAGGAAAGGGGTGCAGGGAATGGGCTCCATGGAGGGCATCATCTCCACTGCAAGCGCCAGGAGCCAGGCTGGGGAGATGGAGTACAAGCACCTTTCCCTGCTTATTGCACCCAGAGAAACCACCACCTTTCCAGGTAAAGGAGCCATCTCCATCTTCCTCCAAGAGGCTGGCAGGAGGGGGCAGCTCCTTGTGCCTCTCACATCACAAGCTGAGCAAGCACCAGGTAAAGCAGCAGCTTTCTAGGGTCAAGGCACAAAAGGCTTCATGCTGGTGCTTCAGTGCACGCTCCTGGCAGCCTGCAAAGGCATGCTTGGGAGGGAAGCTCACTGCAGGTAGCACCTGCCTGGGCTGTTTTGGTGACACCAAAGAGAGCCAAAAGACTTTAGTTGTTTGGCTTAGAAGAAAGTATACTAGATTACTT
>JANHGB010058336.1:0-37280 GCA_026283785.1 Coracopsis vasa | reverse complement strand
AAAATAACCTCCCTTTTTAAAAAATGCAGAAAAAACAAACAAACAAACCCACCAACCCCCCCCCCCCAAAAAAAAAACAAAAAAAAAAAACCCACCAAAAAACCCACCAAAACAAATAAATAGGATTAATAGATTAGTGCTTATTGGTAGTGTCAACCGATTGAGATATAAAACCGCCATTGATTTTCACTTTGCTGACAGCAGCTTCAGTCTGGGATTATTGACCATCACAACATGCAGGCAGAATTCCCTCCTGACTTAATTCCTTTGGTTTCATTTAATTCCTCTGATTTCATCTGATCTGTTTCTTCCGAGAAAAGCCGGGTCCCCTCGCAGACTCTCACTCACCAGGGACGCGGCTGGAGGGGCGGAAACGATTCGTTACCGCCACACGCAAAGGGCACTTGCATCCCGCTCGGTGCCCTCCTCACCGCCCAGGGGAAGAGCTGAGAGCACCGGGCTGTTCGATTTCTTTCCTCCCCGTCCCTCCCGCTGTTACAGCCCCTCCCGCAGCTCCGCTTGCCGCGGCCCGGCGCTCCCGCGGCCGCTGGGGGGCAGCTGGGCTGGCTGCCGTAAGGGCAGCAGGGAGCTAATGGGCGTCCCGCGCGCTGTGGGTATCGCCGAGGCCGAGGAACGTGTGTCCCGGGAGGAGGCGAGCTGCGGGGAGCCGTGGTGGTCGGTGGACAGAGGGGGTGGTCCCCAGCAGCTCCTTTTCGGGAGGGCAAAGGGGAGTCAGACTTCGGCTTGGCCCGGAAGAGCCCACGCGCTCGGTAGCAGCTCTCTGGTGTGTGCCCAGCCCTGACATCACGCTGCTTTCTGTTTCAAGAACAAAGAACTCTCACTTTCAAACTGCAATCGCTTAACTATTTCCCACGTGATAATGATGCTGGTATAATTAGTTGTTCCGTGTTAGGTCATGGGCCAGAAAGCTTCCCAGGAGTGGTGGGGCTGGCAGAAACTTCCTGAGGTTCCATCAGGGGAAAGACCAGGGTCTGCACCCAAGGAGGTATCACTCCCCAGCCACACTGCTCGGGGAGAGCACAGGGCATTACAGCAGATGCCATGGCCAACACAGGCTGTTTTCCTGTGTCAGCCACACACTATGGTCCATTATGAGAAGGTTGGCCAATGGTTTGAGGGGATTCTTCCCTGTGAGGGTGGTGAGGCACTGGCAAAGGTTGCCCAGAGAAGCTGTGGATTCCCCATCACTTGCAGCATTCAAGGCCAGGCTGGATAGGGCTTTGAGCAACCTGGTCTAGAGGAAGGTATCCCTGTCCATGGAAGGGGGTTGGAACGAGATGAGCTTTAAGGACCCTTTCAACCCAAACCATTCTGTGATTCTGCGATTCTATGGTAAGATTACTTCTACTTGGCATTGGTAGGTAGGATCTGGCATATGACAGTCAATGTCAAGACACCACAGTTACAGGGCAAACTGGTGCAGCGCTGGGTGACTGAGATGGTGGGGTTTAAAACATTCCCGACAAAAAAGGAATTGAGGGGCTGGGCTTTTGTGATCTTGGGAAGAGGAGGCTAAGAAGGGACCAAGTGATTGCTTGGAACTACTTGAGGGCCATCACAAATATGAGGACATATGTAAAGAGTGGGAAAATACTGCACATTTAATATTGTGAGGTTCAGTTTGGATGTTAGAGGAAAATCATAGAGTGAAAACAAGGAGAAATCTCTTCCAACAAGTGTTTACTGTCTCTGTGATTTGTATGCTTATGAAGTTTTACAGTTCTGGCTTTCTATACAAATTAAGAATATACAGGAAAATCACAAAAATGTACTGTAATTTACCAGTCAGTTTTTGTATTTGTCATACAAAGTATACAGAGTAACACATGGTTTGTTACTGTTGCACATTATTGCTGTATGTCCTAGCGTTTGTAGATGCATGTATAGCTGTGTGAATGAGATTCAG
This sequence comes from Coracopsis vasa, assembly GCA_026283785.1. Taxonomy (NCBI): domain Eukaryota; kingdom Metazoa; phylum Chordata; class Aves; order Psittaciformes; family Psittacidae; genus Coracopsis; species Coracopsis vasa. The sequence goes on along the minus strand of JANHGB010058336.1, from coordinate 35,353 downwards.
CATTCATTTTTCTTGATGATAGAAGAAAATTTATTTGGAATAAGCCTTAACACAGGAGTTATTTGCTTATAAGTATTCATGCCTTGCAACTACTTACGAAATAATTTAGCTGACCTATTTTGAATCTATTGGCTCAATAAGTATGGGTAGGATTTTTAAAGCACTTTAAATCTTAGTATTAAAAAGACTGTAACTTTGCCTTAGATATCATGTGCTCTTAAAGATAATAATTCAGTGAAGTGGGTGTTATGTTATGCCTCCTGGTTGCAAGATGTAGATAGATCTCTGAATATAAAGTAGGAGTAATCAAATGGTAAATCTGAATCTAGACAACACAGAAATTGTGCGTCAGTGTCATCAAGGACCAGCATTACCAATGAGAATTGTAACTATTAACTCCTGACTACAGAGCCTGACTTATCAAGATGCCATATAAATTAATTCAATTTTTGATAATACACTTGCCTATATTCAAGTGATCTACTCCAGGAGCGGACATGAGTCTTGAACAACAGTAAGTTAATCTAGCAAATTCCAGTTTAGTCCTGAAAGTGTTTTTCCTCAGAAACTATAGCTTTAGTTAAAAGTAGAAATTTGAAGCATTACTGTTGGCACCTGCAATGAAAAATACCCAACTACAGTATTTAGCAAGGAACGATAGTGTAAGCAGCTGAGGTCTTACATTTTTGCAAATAGTAATTAATAGTGACAGTTAAGAAAGTAGGATGTTTTTATCAAATCATTACTGACTGATAAGTAATGGTCAACACATGAAAAGAGCATCCTAGGTTTGTTGCATTTTAGCCAAGAAAAAAGGTGTTTTTTCGTAGCATCTGAAAGTGTAAGAGTTCATGACTGAAGTAACAAAGATTTGCACTGAAAAGTTATCTCTTTAGAATTCAACAGTCATGAACTAAACATACATTTCAAGGCATTAATAAAAGAAAAAAACACCAGAAAACTTATAAATTAGATCTACAACTCAACATATTTCTTCTTATTCTTCAAAAAGCTCATTTACCTAAGCGACTTAACAGAACTTACAATATTTGTTTCTTCAACATCAAAATACCTGCTGAAATTTTTTTTAGGATTAATGTCTCTGTGTCAGTTGGGATGACTGGAATTAAAAATTAACTCATCCTACATCGGATCTCATGCTAAATAATGTTTACTATTGCATTCTACATCACCTCTATGCTCTGAACCCGCAGCTGGCTTCCATCAGGAGTGCCATGGCTTAATCTGTGAACTTCATCCATAGAAAATCATGAATATCAAGTTTTTCTTAGGAAGTAGGTAACACACAAGCACAAGCTCCTTTTTCAATATGTAAGATAACTAAGCAAGAAACATGTACTAACACACTTCTAAGAGGTGAAGAATGGCCTAAGGGATTGCCTTACCCATGAATGTGATACCAATTCGCAATCCTCTCTGAAAGCAAAGTGTTAATAGAAAAAAGTGGCATGTCTGCATGACATTTTTCTTCACCTTAATGACCTTAGGACTGTTGTACAGCCTGTATCAAGGTAAAAAAAATATGCATAGAGATTTTATTCAAGCACTATTAGTGGTGTTAAGTATTTTTGAGGAAAGACCAAAAACATAAATGGAGATACATGGAAATACCTGAGAGCATAGAGTAGCGTCTGAGAATAATAGAGGGTGCAGTGAGCCAGGGGGTGATTATTCCTTTGCAGACGGTGGAGTCCATCCCCCTCAAACCTTTAGAAGCCTTGGTGAAAACTTTGTCAGTCTTACTTTCTTCTTGTGATAAATGTAGACAGTGAATGAGCTAGCAACAAGCCTGGCACAGCAAGACACAGGAATGAGATATAAACAACAGAGTGAGTGTGTACTGTCCTCCACAGGGATTTTACTGGCCATTTCCAATCTCAGAGACAGGCATACAGCAGCTCAAGCTAAACGTAAAAAAAGGAGCATAGGAAAAAGTTATTAAGCCCTTTACATGATAAAGGCTATTTTTTATGTTTTCCAACATAAAAGAACTGAATGTTCTCATTTTGTTAGTGTTGTGATAATTAGCAACTTAGTACTGCTTGTGCTTTGTACAGATTTGTTCTATCAAACCTCTAGTGTAGATATGCATTTGTATCCATGCACAAGTAGACTACAAAGTTTTCTGCCAAGAGCCATACAAGTGTCACACCTAAAAAACACTAGAACTATCAGTAGAGTGAACTATCCTCCAAATTGTTTATGGTTTTGTTTCAGAAGAAACTGTGTGGGGTTTTGTTTTATTTTGTTTTGTTTTCCAGGAGATAGCCCAGAAATGAACCAACTGTGTGAATGATAAGGAAATGAGGGTTCCGAAGTGAACTGGGAATGTATGCCATTTGATGCTGTAGATGTACCTTCTGGGACTTAAAGACTTTGAAAGCAAATAGTAAAAAGGGTTAATGGCTTATATGAATTAATTTTTTCAGCTTTTCAAATGGGAAGGAAATGCCAACACATGAATGATCAAGTCAACACATAACTTTTACAATGGAAAATACTGTTGAGCACTTCTAGAATTAAACACAGCTGATCTGTAAGTAGCCTTAGATGGGTGCTTTTCATGACATTTGGACAGAGATCACTTTTCGAGTTACAAATGTCAATTTTTGCTATTTGTAACATTGGTTTCCACAATTTTTATATGAAAGTGTGGTTGTGGGGCAAGTCTATAAACAGAGTGTTCTCATTTTAGAAATGTTTCAGTGGTTTCTTAATAACTGCAACATCCAGATATACATTAAACTTTGAACAGCTTCCTGATAATCAAAGGGTTATTCTTCATATTTCAGAATGTGCTAAACGACTAATAAAGTTTAAGAAATTAATAAAACAAATAACACCTTATGTGTTTATTAAAATACAATATATATGTACAAAGATGGAAGAAATTATGTTTAATGAGCAGCATAATGTGGGATATCTTTGGAATATAAAGAGGATATATACAATTTTTAAATGGTGGAAATAATTTTACAGACTGTATTATGTATTAAAACAGGAAAGTGGTGCTTATGAAAATTAACCAAACTGTCCTTATTCCTTATGTGGACAAAGTGGTAATTAAGAAAGCAATTTTAGAAAAAGACATATTTGAGAAATTATTTTAGTTGCATTTAGTTGCATTGTTAACTGTGTAAATAAAACAAAGCTAATACCCCCACTTTATCCCAGGCACATAGAGAGACTAATTACATTCTATACATTATAACCATTACTTTTAAAACAGCTGAAAATAGTACCAGCTTACACTGCTTTTTAAAATTAAAACCGGAAAACAAACTATTATTTCCATTAATAGCTTACTTCGCATGTCAAATTAATCTCTGAATTAATAAATTCAGGTTTCATTTGAAACCTTCATAAAGGTTTCAGAGTTCTTACACTTAAAACTTTCAGATATACACAACTAATGAGACTTTGTTCCATAATGATTTTTTTTGTAAAATTCCTCTCAGCAGATTTTAGGCATCAGTTGTATAATAAACTGCAACTGAGCTAGTCATCCTAGGCTCTCCTTGTAATCAAAGGAGAGAAGAACTTTTGGGATGCAGTTCATCTGGGTAGCTTTAGATTTCTTTATTACTGTGTGATAAATTACTCAAAAGAATCACCCATTTATTTCCACTGATGTGAAAGACATGACTGGCACACATCCTGGCCGTTGTCACCCAGCCATCCTTTAACGCTTTGCCTTGTATTTCAATATAATCAGTAGAGTAGATTTTGCATGAATTCCTAGAAAGCTAGATTTACTGAATTATATATTTTGACATGAAAGTTTCACCACCATTTGAGCTATGTCTCTCAGAACCTAAATTACTGGGAAAATACAACAGCATTAATTTTATCTACAGTACCTTGGATTGCTAAATATTAGCCTTTTTTTTTTTTAATTTGGATTTTTAAGTTTCGGGTTTTTTCCTCCATAATTTTCAACAGTTGTTCTGAAAAATCTACAGATACTGTAAGATCATTTCTATGGGTGTCTGTATGTCTCAAATGGAAGTCTTCATCACTTCAAGAGAACAAATGCATGCATGAAAACCAAAATTTATACAGAAAAAGCTGAATAGGAGGATCTGTGTATGTAACTGGAACTGTGCTATATGAAGTAGCATTTGAGTGTGTGTTGTACTAAATATTGATTTCAGGAAAGACATCATATAACAAGAGCATGTTCCAAAGCTGCATTTACCTGAGGCTCCTCTGTGCTTGGAAGATGTCGTCACTACTTCAAGAATATATATATAAGAACAGTACAGCACTCACAGTTTGTAATTTCAAGGTATATTTTATCAGAGTAACTGACAGCATACCAGTTTACAAAATTTTCCCTCATAACTTTATCTTGCAGGCAAAGTTAGAAAATACAAGCAAAGCTATTGCAGACTGCTAAGGTAAAGGAGGGTTATATGGATTTATAACAGCTTTTGTGAACAGTTAGCATCAACTTGTATATCAGTGAAATACAATTCCTTGTAGAAAATGAAGCCGGAAAACTAAAAAATGTAAGAGAAGATTTTGTTTTCTGTTAATGTGAAGTTGAGTTAAAGCACCTACTTCACCAAAATCTAAAAAAAAAACCCCAAACTCCTAGTAAAATGCTCACTGACTTAAAAAAAAAAAAAAACAACGAAAAACAAAAACCTAACCAAAAAACCACCAAAACCCCCAGTGGTTAATGCCACCTGACTTTCTAACACAGCTCATTTTAAACAGATCATATAGACATATTTGCATGTTTCTACAGCAGGATGGAGGGAAGAGGGAAACGTTCGGTAAGGTAAATCTAACTTCAAAAATTAAATATCCCTCAGCCTGATGGCTATGGAAATTCTCAGAGGCAGCTGGACTAGATGATCACTGTAGGTCCCTTCCAAATAAATGCTCTATTTTATTCTTACATATTCCCTTTTCTGCTGTCTCCTCACTGCTATTTCCATGTCTGAGGTTCTGCATTGTCTTGCTCTGCTCTTCTGTTTTATCCACTTTATGCCAGATTTCAACAAAATGTCAAGCCCAACCTTCCAGGTACTAAAGGTTCAGATAAGCATTCATCTTTTGAATGATTTTTTTTCTGGCCCTTCAAATTTTCAGGACACTCACCAATCATGTTCAACAATCTGCTAATCAGCATGAGGAGCTGTTTCAGTCTTTGTTTTAGAATACATCCATTCTGTTAATATTTCCCCTGCTGAGAAAACCTGCAATATTGGGTGATTATAGACTAAAATCTACTATAGAGATAGTGATAGCAGGCATGCAGTGATCCCTCAGATGTGAATTTGAAACAATGATTAATACATTATTATTTTTATAGATAAATAAATATATCTTCTCAAGGCTGAATCTTTAATTTCTCACCTTTTCAGCTCTAAAATTTTCAGTAGCACTGTCATCTTCAGGTGACATTAAAGTGCTAGAGCTTGGATAACAGGCCCAAGCCAGAGTTGACTTATAGATGAATTCTGTACATCATGTGATCAATACCCTTTGTGCTTGTTGATATAATGTTAAGAAATAATGATAAACTGCTGATGTTGATGTTTTAAAATAGATAAATCTTGTATACAGACTCAATAAACTGCTTATGCTAGCTTTTTTAACACCAAAATGGATATTTTAGAGACTGGTGACCCTTGCGTGATCTTGTGCAATTGTCTGCAAGGTATTCTAGGAAACCCTACCAACCGCATCCCAGTCTCTGGCCAAGCTCTGGTCTCAGTTTGTCGAAGGAGGTATACCACCAGATGTTTCCACACAGAAAAATATGCAAGTCACTCTGATTTGCTGATTTGGGTCTATAAAAGCTGGACCCTCTTGGAGTGACTTTGGAGACCTCATCTATGAGTAGACGCACCGCGTAGAACTTCCCAATTGCTGGGAAAGGTTCTTCAAATCCTCACTACAACAGGGCTCCCCAGCAACTGCAGATCTGGATAATGGGAACATATTTAGGCAATTCATGATCTACTTTTCTTAGTCACTATTCTCTTTCTCATGTAATAATGATTAGGTGCATTACCTTGCTTATCTTGCTTGTTGCTTACACCTGGAGCATAGTAAACTGATTGTTTTACTAAAAGTATCATTTTATTTCCACATTACCCTAATATTAATAGTAAAATAAGACCATTCTTTCTGTTGGTGTCTGTGTCCTTTCTGATGCCCCTGTCAATTAGCAAAGCATAAATTGGCATCATGGACAGGATACGAAAAAATGTCACTTTTCAAATCTAAACAGTATGTATCATTGCTATCCAAAATTCCTGGATGGAACGATCTTCGCTATAGTTCACTGGCTCTTGAATGGGCTAAGGCTGGAGTATCAGGTGAACCACGGGAAAGCTGACTGAAGGAAGCTGAACTATTGGATGTATTAAAATGCCTTCAGAAATTGTCTATTGAAAAACGAAAAGAGCTTGTAAGTTTGGGAAGATGGGTATGGATTTTGTTAACTGCATATCGAAAACAGCACCAACAGAAAGAGCGATTGTTGTCAGAATGCTCCCATATGGAGTGACAAATATGTGATTTGCAAAATCAGATTGTGATGTTACAGTGCCAAAATAGGCTGCTTGTTGATAAGTTGGACACTTACCAGACTGTAGCTGAGAGAGCTGCAGTACGGGTTGCACAGTATAAGAAAAGGAGGGGACAAGTAAATCCTTAGAAGGTACATGCAGTAATTGCAAAAGCAGGGATGCACTGGGATATAGAGAAATGGGATGAAGATATTTGGGATTCTACAGATTTTGATGAGATTGGCTCTCCTGGTGAATGTGTAGATATGAAACCGATATTAAGGTGAAAACTGGAATGTGAAAATGGGCGAAAAGTAAGGAAATATGTAGTAGAAGATTTTACTCAGCATGAGATAAATGACATAATTGAGAAATTTAAACAGAGACCTGGGGAATCCCTTCTGTCATGGATGGTTTGTGTGCATGATCAAGGGGCTGCAGGAATTCTTGTGGATGCAGGGGATTCTAAAAGATTTTTAGTCCTGAGCTCAGACTCCTTTGTACAGGATGCCTTTCCGTAACAATGCTCAAGAAATGAACTTGTTAGCTCTGGCTGCTCAAGGGTATAATACTAGACATCCTACAGAAAATGATTGGCTAGGTGGGGAAAATTCGTGGTACACTTTGCAAGATTGCATACAGTGAATGAAAAAGCAGGGGATCAAAACAGCAATCTGTATAGGAGATGCCAACATGATGATGCACAATGCTTTGTCTGTTGCCTATAGAAATTGGGTGATTAGAATTGCTCCACCAGCATATAAAAATTTGATAATGACTCTCTTAATTAATGAGGCAGGAAATCCCCTTGATGAGGTAATTGAAAAAATACAACAGCTAGGTGATCTTGGAGAGTGGGTGGCCAGGGGAAGTGCAGGGAGTCAAGATCCTCAGGATGATTTCAAGAGGAGTGAGGCTCGAGTGTCTCGAAAGAAATGCATACAGCTTTACTAAAGGATGGTGTGTCTCACAATAAAATTGATGATGTTCCAACTCATGAATTAGGGAATATATAAGCAGAGGGAGTTGAGCAAGCCCAATGAGAAAGTTAAAACTCTAAAGCAAAGGATGTGGGAACACCTCAGCCTATGGCACCTCACCCAGAACCTCAACAGGACTTCACATACATTCGCGGAGGGCCCCCCACAAGTGGATCAGCTGTTCTGGGGGAGGAGGATTGGGAGCCGTATTCTGATTTGTATCCTTGGAAGGAGGCTAGGGAAATCATTCAACATAGCAACCAAGAACGAAATAATGGCCAAGCTCCAGTGCAATGGGAGCGGAAGGATCAGTGGCCTTATGTGGAGCTACAAATTTTTGGAAAAAGTGGTCCTCACAGATAGTAAAAGCCGTAATTGATACTGGAGCGAAGGCCTCTTTAACCTATGGGAACCCTAAAAATATTAAGGGGCCCACTGTAATCATTACAGGACTGGGAGAGAAAACAAATTGAAGCTATGCAAACACAAATTGAAATGAAAATAGGAAACCTCTTACTCAGTTATGGTTGTTCCTGTCCCTGAATATATAATTGGGATTGATATTTTAAAGGGACAGACTTTGAATCTTCCTGATGGTTTTTACCCATTTGGAATGAAGAATTATATTAGTACCCAGACAACTTTAGTAGGAAAGGCAAAAATGCCTCCTGTGCAGATTCCTACCGCAACTGAATTGGTGACAATGAAACAATACAAGATTCCGTGGGGCCATGAAGAGATTTCGCAGACAATTAAGGATTTATTAGATGCAGGAGGTTTAAAATCAACTACCACAGATTGGAATAATTCATTCTGGCCCATCAAGAAGAATGATGGGTCATGGAGAATGACCGTAGATTTTAAAGAAGTAAATAAATACACCCCACCTCTTACAGCGGCTGTACCAGATATTGTTACTTTAATAGAAAAAAAACAGAAGCATTCTGGAACTTGTTATGCAGTAATTAATTTGTCTAATGCTTTCTTTACAATAGCCGTTCCTGAAGAGCATTGGGATCAATTCACCCTTACATGGCAGGGACGACGGTATACTTACACCAGATTGCCCCAGGGACGGTTGTGCAGTCCAACCGTTTGTCACTGAACAGTGGCTGAGCATTTGGATGAGATAAAACTGCCTCCTCATATGCAAATAATTCATTATATAGATGACATCCTGATTCAGGGGAGCAGTGAGGAGGAAGTGCAACAAGTCCTTGAATTAGTTGTGGATCATATGAAACAGAAAGACTGGGAAATTAATCCTACTACAATTCAAGGACTGTCCCAAACAGTGAAATTTTTGGGAATCCAGTGGCATTGTGGGCATCAGTCAATATTATCCAAAGCTCAAATGAAAATTTTGGATTTTGCAGTGCTGTAAAATAAAAATGAGGTACAAAATTTTGTCGGATTATTTGGCTTTTGGAGACAACATATTCCGCATTTGGGACAAATCTTAACCCAGTTAGATAAAGTAAAGTAACGAGGAAAAAATATGAATTTGAATGGGAAAGTGAGCAGCAGGCTGCCTTTGAATTAGCAAAAGAGGCTATTCAAAGAGCATTAGATTTATGGCCCATGCAAAAGGGAGAAGTTGAGTTAAACGTAACTGTAAATGGGTCTCATGCTAACTGGAGTCTCTGTCAGAAACAAGAAAAGAAGAAGGTTCCCTTGGGGTTTTGTGGGAGAAAATTGCTGGAGGCAGCAAGCAAGCACACACTTTTTGAGAAACAGTTATTGGCATGTTATAAGGTACTGGTAGAGACAGAACAACTTACCATAGGACATGAAGTGACTCTTTGTCCAGAAATTCCTATTATGCAAATGGGTCAAAAGTTCTCTGAAAACCCATTGAATTGGGCACTCTCAGGAGTCGAGTATTGTAAAGTGGAAGCGGTATTTTGAAGATAGAGCCAAAGTAGGAATTGGTTGGGTAGCTACCCTTCATGAGCGAGTAGCTTCTGCCCCCACGAAAGATCAGGAAATAAGTCAAATTTTACAGTTGAACTGGAGTCCCCAGTATGATGAGGAAAAACTTTAGATCAACTAACTGCACTTGAAAAGGAACATACTTGATTTACTGATGTGTCAGCTGAATATATATGAGGAAAGAGGTTTTGGAAAGCAATAGCTTACAATCTTCATTCAGAAAAATTTTTAGAAACAATGGGAGAAGGGAAAAGCAGCCAATATGCTGAATTACATGAAATTTATATGGCTTTAAAACAAGATGATCTAGGAGAATTCCATTGATATACTAATTCTTGGTCAGTAGCTAATGGGCTAGCTACTTGACTACCAACCTGGGTAGCCAAATATTGGAAAATACATTCTAAGGAGGTCTGGGGAAAAGAACTGTGGGTAGATATTTAGGAAATAGTACAAAGGATAAAGGTGACTGTATTTCACATTGATGCTCATAATAACAGACACATTACAATGACTTCATAACTCTGTTGCAGATAACTAGCAAAGATTTTCCAAGCTGGAATGGAATTCCCTCAGAAGGAAGATCATGAAGGCTTGGCAAAATGGGCGCACCAAAAGTGTGGACATCTCGGAGAAAAAGCCACTTACAGGTGGGCTGAAGAGAGTGGCATAGCAATGTCACCTGATATGATTAAAAACATCACTGCTCAATGCCCCATATGTCAGCATGCACACAAATGCCTGGTGCCAAACATTGTAAAAAGATGATTGGGGAGAGGAAAATTGCCCAGGCAAATTTGGCAAATGGATTACACTGGACCTTTACCCCAGGACAAAGGGTGTAAATATATCTGTACTGCTGTAGTTACATATTCTGGATTGCCCATCATTGTAAGAAAGTCACCCACTGTAACACTATCTGTACTATAGACACAATAATTTTGTATTATGGAATTCCATTACAGATTCAAACTGATAATGTATCTCATTTCCAAAATAAGCTTGTTTAACAGCATGCTGAACTGCAAAATATTCAGTGGGTTTTTCATATACCATGTTATCCACAAGCTGTGGGATTGATTAAATGAATGAACAGGTTGTTGAAGGAGCAGTTGAGAAAGCTGGAAGATGAGAACTTGCCCCAGTGGAGAGCCCATCTCACAGATGCTCTACCTATTCTTAATAATAGGCCTATCAGGGAAACAGAGACCCCCTTGATGTGCATGGCTATACCCAATTTGCAAACACAGCCCCAAACCGTAAGATTCTAACTTACTGGTAAACTATTCTGGGCCACCCCAGAGGCTGCAGGATTAGATCTCTATGCATTAGAATTGGTCAGAATAAATCAAAAGCAGACTCAAGTTATCAGTACCAGAAGAGGCATTCAAATTCCCCCAGAGCACTTTGGTCTGATAACTGGTCATTCCAACCTAGCCCTGAGAGGTGTTCATGTCATGGGAAGAGTGATTGATGCAGACTATCATGGTGAAATTGAGGTAATCCTGTTAAACAATAGTGAACAAGATTTAATTATTCAACCACACAACCAAGTAGCACAATTTTTCAAGTAGAAGTGATGAAGGTGGATCCACCCCCAGTCACCACAGTTAGTGGAGATAAGGAGTTTGAATTAACAGGTATCAACAACGGAGCTAAAGTATAGGTTCAAAGGCCAAACGGCCCCCTGAACTGGCTGAAGTAATAGCCATGGGGAAAGATAATACCATTCTAATCATGAAACCTGGCCAAGAAAAATGGAATATGTCCCCTCAACAAAATGTCATTTGCGAGAGTAACTAGATGGTATAGGATTTTGTCTTGCAGATCTTGCATGACTGAACCTACTTGTTTGCAGTAACAGCCTCTTCAGGAGAGGATATTATCCACGTCCCCTGATCTGAGAAACCAACTTTCATGGAGGACAGAGAAGACCAGAACAATGAGGCTATTGTTGGTGTTGCTAATTATATGTTGTCATTGGGATCAAATTGTAAATTGAGAAAATAGATTTTTATCCTTAGGGGAAACAGTGGCAAAAACATTCAATCTCAGCAACTGCTGGGTCTGTGGGAGCCCAGGTGGAGTCAAAGATTGGCCTTGGATAACCCAACTAATATCACCTGAGTGGTGGATCAGTGACCGAAGCAATATACAGGAAGGAACGGGATTCTGGACTGAAGAAAGCCATCCCTGGCAATTGTGCTTTCACAGGAGAGGCATCTGCTGCCTTAAGCGGACACAAGAGCATGGGGTTCAGGTGGGGAAAAGTGTTTGTGAATGGACTTTATCTTTGGGTTTGGATTGATGGACCCTAATTGTCCTTCTTACGATTGTTTCAAATATCGAGGCAGATGGAATCAAATGCATATTAGGCTCACTAATGGTAGCTGGGTAAGGTGTTCCTACCACACATACAGGAGGGATTTTGAAGGCTGCAATGCAGTAGGGAAGGATGGTTTCTTTGACCACCTATTCTTGAGTTGCCCCAGGGACAATTCTACAAATAGAACACATGTTGTCCACAATTATCAGTGGAAATGGCAACACCGAAACAGAACTCAACCCCTTCTCAATACGTTCTTATCCAAATCTAATCAAACTGCTTGGGGATGTAACTATAAATGGAAACCCCTACATGGGAGCTTGGAAATGCGAATATTGTGACTCTTATGGTGAATCAACTATTGTCGGAGGACCATTAGGCCCAGGAAACATGCTATACTTTGACCTATCAATTGATGATGAAATGTGGGAAGGCCCCTTTGCCAATGGAACCTGGGCCTTGAAAGGGTATTACTGGATTTGTGGCCAACATGCTCATCGAACTTACCCCCAAACTAGTCAGGAATATGTTACATAGGATGTTTCAGGCCCGTGTTCTTTTTGTCATAGCAAGATCAGAGTACGGGGCTCAGAGTCAGAGTATATGATGATTTGATTAGAGAAAAACGATCCATTGACACTTCCCTGACTAAGGGAATCTCTCAAAAATGGAGAAAAGACGAATGGTCACCTGAAAGAATTATAAAACATTACAGAACCGCTACTTGGAATCCTAGCGAAATAATATCAGGTGCTAGAGAACCTATTTATAATTTGAATCAGATAATTAGATTGCAAGCCATCTTGGAGATAATAACTAACCAGACAGCTGACTCTCTTGACCTTTTGGCCAATCAATCCATACAAATGAGGAATGAGATTTTTCAGCACCGCATGGTCTTAGACTATCTGTTAGCAGAAGAAGGAGGAGTTTGTGGAAAATTAAATTAATCTAATTGTTGCTTACAAATTGATAACAACAGAAAAGTAGCTAAACAGATAACTAAAGAAATGAGGAAATTAGACCATATACTAATCCAGACACGGAAAGGTTGTCAACCAGACATATTCTCGTGACTGCCAGGGAGTCTGTGGATTAAACGTGCCCTTTTCTTTCTTCTTTGTGCAGCTGCTGGCCTATTGTTTATTCCTTGTTTAATTCCTTGTAGCATACGATTGATTAAGCATGTGACACAGGAAATGCAGCTCCCAGTTATGCCTAGTGAAACATATGAACAGTCTATATACTCGATAATCACAGAGGCAGTCTAACAGCCATGATTCATCTGTAAGTCAAAGGACCGACAGAAGTGCTAGAGCTTGGATAACAGGCCCAAGCCCGAGTTGACTTATAGGTGAATTCTGTACATCATGTGATCAATACCCTTTGTGCTTGTTGATATAATGTTAAGAAATAATGATATACTGCCGATGCTGGTGTTTTAAAATAGATAATCCTTGTATACAGACTCAATAAACAGCTTATGCCAGCTTTTTTAACACCAAAATGGATATTTTAGAGACTGGTGACCCTTGCATGATCTTGTGCAATTGTCTGCAAGGTATTCTAGGAAACCCTACCAACCGCATCCCAGTCTCTGGCCAAGCCCTGGTCTCAGTTTGTCGAGGGAGGTATACCACCAGATGTTTCCACATAAAAGAATATGCAAGTCACTCTGATTTGCTGATTTGGGTCTATAAAAGCTGGACCCTCTTGCAGTGACATGAGTGGACACACTGTGTAGAACTTCCCAATTGCTGGGACAGGTTCTCCAAATACTCACTGCAACAGGTGCCCCCCAGGAACTGCGGATCTGGATGACAGTAACATATTTAGGCAATTCATGATATTATCTTTCTTAATCCCTATTCTCTTTCTCATGTAGTAATGATTAGGTGCATTACCTTGCTTATGTTGTTTGTTGCTTAAACCTGGAGCATAGTAAGCTGATTGTTTTACTAAATGTATCATTTTATTTCTGCATTACCCTAATATTAATAGTAAAATAAGACCATTCTTTCCATTGGTGTCTGTGTCCTTTCTGTTGCCCCTGTCAATTAACAAAACAGACATCTTTATCAAAATATTGCCAACAGAAACTTTCAGAAGAGTATTATTTAACTTACTAGCTTTCCTATTTTTAGAAAGTAAAATTATAGACATGACAAAGTATGTGCAGTGACTGTTGCTATGTCTGTTTGGAAAAGTAATTTTATTTTGGCTGGCTTTGCACCCACTTACTTCACTTATTCTAAACTTTCTGTCTTTCTTAAACAGATGCTTGTCCAGAAGTCAAAAACTACATGAGTCGATTTTACTCCAGGAAGCTTAAAATTTATGCAGTGGCACTAGTAAATAGTTTTGACTAAGGAATTGATAGCCTAATATCACATGTATCTGTTAAGGATGTTTGAACTAATTAGAGAAAATATTGTGTATATGACCTTACAGACAAAACTTTGACAACCAAGACTGAATTCTGATCTGAACCAGATTCTTTAGAAAGGCATGATAAGCTAAACCTCCTGATTCTTGGTTTCCAGCCAAGAATTGAACTACTGAAAATATATGTTGAAGACATAGATCTACTTCCAAACATGTCTGTTCTTGTGCATATTTCATTACTTTTTTCCTAAAGTATAGATTCGATGAATGCAGCCACTTGTGAATACTTTAAAATATTTTAGGTATTTTGTGAGATACAATAGCTAAGACAAATAATAGGTTGTATGTCTTTAGCCAAAGTAATTGATTAGTCTGAATAACTTGAGCATATAGCTATCTATAACATACTGGAATTTAATAGATTGGCTTTTTTCTCAATACCACTAATTAATAAAGCCAGTCTTTCAAATATGTTTTAAGTGGGACTTCCTACATAACTCCACTGGTTAGTTTTAGTTTTATATTGGAAATATTGACCCAGTATTAAAGGTTGCTGTTTCCCTCTATTTTTTTCTAGCATGCCTTTGAAGGAAGGGGATGGATATTCCTGCTGCTCAAAGCAAATTCATCAAGTAGACCTCATCCTACTTTCAGGAAGGTTGTTTGATTCCTACTGTGTTATTTATTTGCATGTTGCTTCTAGCTTAAATGACCTTCAAGTTAACAAAATGTTTTCAAAACTCCTGTAATGTTTTATGAATGTGCTTAAAGAAGTATTTTTATATGTATGTGTGTGTGTACTTTTAAAATCTTCACAGCCTAAACTATGAAGAAGGTGTGCCAAGCAAGGGGCTTCCTTGAATGTACCACAGCTTTTTCTCTACTTATCCAAAAGGCTATAATTAATGTCATTCAGTTAGGAAGAACCTGGATTTTACACCTGGATCCACTAGCTGGGAAATGTTCCTACATTCCTCAATTTTGACAAGTCCTTAATAATATAAATGATGTTAATAATAGAAGTGAAAAATTGGACCGTTTAGAATGTTTTGTCTCCTTCTGCACGCCTTTTGTCATTTTTTGATCTTCTGCCATTGTGGTAACAGATGGTAAAAAATGACAGTATAAACATTAATTTTAATACTAAATATTAAACTTTAATTGCTCTAATGATGTGAAATGTTAATGATGTTCTTCACTGAGCACCAGAACTAATGAAATCTGAAAGAGAAATCTGTTCATCTTTATTAGACACCTTACACCTAAATGTCCTGAGTTTGTTGAACCGATCTTTCTGAAACAAGCGCTCAAGTTTCCTAGACAGTCAATAGTAAGAGTTTTTTTCGCATAAAGGCTTCAAGAGGGTGATTCTCTCTGCGTTAGTTTAACAAGCAAAGTTAAGCTAATTGGATTTCGTTATGGTACCTTCAGAAAAACCTAGCCTTCCTCATTGGCTGTACAAGGAACTCAGGTACCCTGAGAGCAGTTCAGTAGCTTACAGGATGGGATTAATCATACCTAATTTAACTACTTAAAAGCTGATTGTCTAGTCTAAGCTTATTGCTTACATTTTAACTATGATCAGCAACAGAGGTAAATCTTTCCTCTGATAATTTATCTCATCCTCCGGAGATGCCCGTTAGTTCCAGTGCCCGTAGATACCCTACTGTGAAATAAAAGATCAGAGAACGAGCTCAAGCACTGGATACCTATTTACTTACACTAATTAATTCTTTACCTTCGTCCTGGAAGTACCTTGGATTGTTACAACTTGTTTTCTCCTGGCCAAATTCACTGTATAATATGCGGATGCAATCAATAACATTGAAGTTTTTCAGTGAGTACTAGAATCAATTAAAATATGAAGCAGACCTCCATCCATCTTTTTGAGACACCTTACACAAGCTGCATGTGTTTTAGAAGCGGTCCTTCCCAAACAAGCAGATAAATTTCCTGAAGAGCCAACAGTGCTATTGTGCTACTAATACAGTGCTACTCACTTTCAGGGCTGGGGGCTTATCCCTAGTCCTGTTTCATTCAGCACTACAGACATAGCCTACATGACTAGTTTGGGGTAAATAACTCAGATGGCCAGTGCTGGTAGAGGTAACTCTTATCTAAGCTGTAGGTGGAAATAAGATGTCTAAGTCAGGTAAATTTAATTCTCTTACTGGCAAGTTTGTACCAGGCAGTGAATTGAGAGCCCTTACTGAAGCTGCTTGTTTGGTTTGGCTTGTTTTTTTCTCAGTGGTGCATACATCTCAAATCACATATCTCTTTCACCTCTGCACTCCCTGGCCTTTATGACAGGCTGAGTTCATGCTAAACCCCTTCTTTTATTTGGATTAATGTGGTCTTCTCTTCCCAAGTACCTGTTTTTATGAAAAACATAAGAACTTACTTATTTTGATACTTCCAGCTGTCAGAAGTGACTGACATTAAGCAGTGACTGAAATTCAGTTAGTAGCACATGCATTACCATGCAATACCACTGTGAGTATTGCCACAGGAGGTTGTTTCCTTAGGAGATCATCTGAAAATGTTTTACTAATAATCAGTAAATGCAATGGCAATGTAATGTCCTGCTAAGCATTGCAACTGTTTTATTCTGATGGTATAAATACCCCTGTTCATTATGGAAACTTTAAAAAGTGTTACAGATACAACTATTAAGTGACAAGGGTCAAGAACCTACAGCCTCTTTTGGGGAATTACGACTTTCTTTCTGGCATTATCTATTGATAGCTAATTTCAGACATCTGGAAAGAAATAAGTATTCTTTCAGGATACCTCCAGCTTTTAATGAGAATGCATGCACAATTGGCAGGATGATAATTTATTATCACGTATTGTGCTCACATATTTATACCAGTATTTTTATAAACTGAGTTTATTAAGAAAGAATTGAAGAAGAAAAATTATTGGAATAATAGAGCATGCTAAACATATAGAAAGGCATCACATATCACAAAATTTTCTGAAAGTTCTCATCACTCACCTCCACCCTTAAGAGTCACAGAACCACTCATTCTGAAGGTTTTCTAAATATATTCACTTAGGCTGAGTGTTCACAAACTATTACAGGTTAGAGCCCAACAGAGTAATAAGGAACTAAAACAGCAGTAATTTTTTTCTAAGAGTTACAGCAAAATGAAAGTATAGTTGTTTCGCATATCACAAACCACATAAAAGGCCTGAAATATGCTTTTCTCCAAACTTACTGTGTTGGGAGGTTACTGACTCCCTTCGAGGCCTTCCAACTTCAGCTAGTGTCATTTATAACATTTCATAAGGCCAAAAGCCAAAAATGTTGTAACAAGCTTGAAGCAGCAATACCCTAACATAAACAGAATGAAAAAGATTACTTTTTTTTTTGTTTGTTTCCATTCCTTCCCATAAGACTTCTGTCTAAACCAATTAACTTTAAATTCTTTTACCTTCAGTTTCATGGTTTCTTCTATTCTGTCCTTTATGTCTAGAAGAAATTACTATGTATCACTGAAACATTTCTTTAAGACAAACTTTTATGCCTTTCAGCAGAAATCCATGTTATAATTGAATTGATGTAAGATGCACACCAATTTTAAATTTGGTTTTTAACTGGACAGTTGGGAAATTCTCTGTTTGGACTGCATTATCTGTCTAATTGAACTGCATTCTGAGCAATGCAGATTGTGGTTAAAGGTGCCCTCTAGCAAGATGGCATTTCTAATTGACTCAACTGTAGCATTCTTGCTGTCTTTCATTTGACTGGGTCATGGTGAGTACATCATGATGCTTATGATCTTTAGGGAGGGTGGATCACCTTCCTAAATTTACGATGTTATGAATTATGGGCTACAGAAGTGTCATTTACATACAACCAAACAACTGAATTTCTTCATGACATGGTCTGTTAGTACATTAGAGATGCTATTTTAAGTCACATGTGCAAACTGCCTGGAGACTATAATCAGGTTGAACAATCAGGTGGCATGGCAAATTTGGACTGTTGTATGGTGCATTGAGTCCACTGTTTTTGTATTCAACTCTAATTTTTTCTACTTATTAAAGAAATAAAAATCTCCTTTCTCTTTACTTCCGTTTAAATTCAGTTCATCTAGAAAAGTGGGTATACAGTTGTACAAAACTCTTGTCAATTATGTGTAAGCATCAGATACAGGATAAAACCTTGTAACTAGGGGCTCTTACAAGCATTATTACACTGCATCTGCTCTTATTTCAGAGCCTTGAATAAAGATAGAATTAAGTCTGTGTTGCTAATGGTTTGTTGATTTGTGGCTCATTTGCTAGTTCTCCTTTTCCAAAATACCTCTTGCATATTTTGTAGTCCATAATTATGCAGAAACAAAACCATAGATGTTTGTATTACTGAGGTTTCCCTCTTCTAACTGCATACTCTCTTAAGAATGTCCCTTGAAAAATCCATGTCTTACCCATTCATTTCATAATCATGTTAGAAATCTTCTGGAAGCAGCATTTTATGGTCTTCTTATGATTCTCCTCGATCTTTTTGCCTTCCATTTTTCATTTCTTCCTTCACGTCTCCTTCTACATCATTGGCATATCTAACTGTTGGCAGCACTGTCAAGTCATCCATCCTCTTCTGTTGATGCACTTCAAATTCATTATACAATCACTGGAGTGATTATCCAATGGCCAAACCAGCGGCTTCATGATCTTCACAGTGTCAAGCTAGCCCCTTGTGGCACAGTCTTACCAATGGTAGATACTTTGGAACAAAAAAGTTTTGTTGTCGTTCTCCAAAAATACAATATGAAGACATATGAAATTTGGTTTTGCATTCCATCTAATCAAAATATTTCTATAGGGCAAGGGTTTGGGAAAGGATAACTAATGGGGTCCGGTTCTTGCGAATGGAATTTACATGGTCTAACTGTACAGTCTAAATCCATAGCTGGCCTATACTAGTCATCCAGGCTTGTCACTGTAGAGAAGCTGGAACATCTAAAGGGTGCTTCATGCAAGTTAACCTAAACAGCTATCTTAGAAGACAGGAGTCATCCATTTGAAAGATGATGCATCACTGTCTATAAAGGAAAGTAGCTTATAATTCTAGTTGCATCTGCAACTTTAAAACGATGTTCTGCTTCAAGAAGCAGCGGAAAAAAGGCCAATTATTCCAGATGTCTTCTGAGTCTCAGGAAAGAAAGAAATGGGAAGAGATTTCAGGTTACAATGACAGCAGAAGGAAGCTTGTTTTATCAAATAATTTCAAAACTCATAGATCTCTTATTAAGAAAACACATTTCATCAATCACGCTCCAGAAACAGGCTAGAGTGAGAATAATGATAGAGCAACTGCTATGATGAGAAGAGCCTGCTTCATTATTCAAGGAGCTTGAGATAACGTGTGCATTTAATCACACATTTCTTAAAATTTCTTGTTTGCTATGGACAGATATATACTCTTAAAATTTACATAAATATTGTTGTTCTTCCCATTAAAGTGCTATTGTTCTCTTCAGTTTCAAAATGATCTTGAAATACATTTTTCTCTCTCTATCCTGAACAGCATAGCTGAAAGAAGGAAATGAAAACAAATAGAAATAGGGGGTGAAAGGACAAGCTTGTCGGTACCACAGCTACCCTCATCTGATGGTAAGATTGCAGGTTAGTAACATGCCACATTTTTTTAATATTGTCCATGGTAATAACAATAAGAAAATATCTTGGTTTTATGAGATATTATGAGTTCCAAGCCCCTGACATTTTTTCAGTCTGAACAATTGCTACCAACTTATGTCATATCACATCTTCACAGTCATACAGGATACAAAGTTACATATTTTCTTACTTTAAGTGGAGCTATGTGCTCACATCAATATTCTCCACAACTGATCCTAAACCTAACAAAGGGAGGGCACTAGAAGACCATTATTTCTGCCTTTGCTCCTTTTTGGTAACATAACTTGAGCCTCTTTATCTTATTTATCCAGGAACATCCTATCTCTGTAGTCCTAGACTGAAACTGTGGAGGTATACTTTGACACAATTCAATATTACTCTTCAAACTTTTAAAGCTGTAGTTTACTCACTTCAGTTTGAACCTCTTCAGAATTCTTCCATATGCAGACAGAAAGCACACTGATGTAGCAGTAATAATCCTGTTGTTTCAAACTAATTATCATGTTGTTTCAAACTCTAGAGATATAAAACCGGAAGAAAGATTGAGTGAAATGGGAATAGAGACACTAAGGAACTTCCAAGTTGTATCATATTTAGTCAAAGTTCAGATCAAATATAGTATATTATATGCAAAAGCATAACAGTGTTGTTCAACAGGTGTCTGGGAAGACTTTGAAGATCCATAATATATCAGTTACTGTGAATCCGTACAAACAGTGTTAACCTTTTGGGAAAAAAGTATAATCAAAGGTACTTGTGGTATGCAGAGCTGAAAGCTACTTTTTTTCAGATTAGAGCTTGGTGGCTGACAATTCGGATATATTAACACATACTATTTTGAGTGGAAAACAGAATGGAACATTTTTGCAGTATGCAGAAAATACACCTAATGTAGTTTTATGTATCTACAATACATAAACTTGAGCTAGTAAGTGTAGACTTCTTACAAACTTAAAGGAAAGGAAAAGGCACTTTCAGGAATTTTTTATGGACTGTAGTATCCAAAATGTCCACTCCACAAAACACTGTTCTTTACTGTGTAAGAAGGCAGCCTAGCTGACTAGATCATGGAGACCATAGAATAATAGAATAACACAATCATGGAATCATAGAGTGGTTTGTGTTAGAAGGGACCTTAAAGCTCATACAGTTCCAACCCCCTTGCCATAGGCAGGGACACCTTCCACTAGACCAGGTTGCTCAAGGCCCCATCCAACCTGGCCTTGAACACTGCCAGGGATGGGCATCCACAGCTTCTCTGGGCAACCTGTGCCATGCTTCTGATGAGCATGTACACCTTCAGGTTCCTTAGGTGGTCTCAAAACTGATCTTCTACAACAGGCAATTCTTCATTCTGACTTTGCTTTCTCCAACTTGGGTGGTGTGGCTGAAGCACTTGCCGGTGAAGACCGAGGAACTGTTCTGTAAAAGCCACAGACTATAATACTTCCCAATTTGTGCAGTCAGATAAAAAATGTGCAGTATGGAATTTATTGAGTATTCAAGATCCACATCCAGAAAGTATTTTTAGGTGGCAAAACGTACTGTCTTCGTATCTATTATGTGTGAAGTTGTATTGAATATAATAAACTAGGCTCCCCTGGTGCTGATCAGAACGACCTACACCCCTATAAATGAGCTAGTGTATACTCAGCTCTTGTACACTGAGGGAATATTTTTACAACAGAAGTGGAGGTATCTCATACCATCACTGTTCAATAACATGATAGTCCTTTCTTCCTCCAGAAAGCTTAAGATAGATTCTTATTAGACTTAAGAACATGAGTATCTCATTCTGTCTAGTCTCTCACCACTGACTAGTGGTATAATAATTCAGGATCAGCAAAATGCAGGAACCAGCAACCATATGAAATTACAGAAATCATGCTTGCAATGATTTCTGTTAAATGTAATGTCACCCATGTAAGTATTCTTCTGGCATGTAGCTGTGGAGACACCCTGTGACCTAAATAGCTATAGTCAAGACAGGTGACTAAATTATTTGCTCTGAACTTCAGCAGTTTCAGACTTCAGTCTTCGGCTACAGCGGCAAAATGAAGGCACATTTTTGGACTTCACCTTTATCTCTGAGGGTGCTTGCAAGAACTCTGTTTTATTATGTCTTGTTCTAGGCTGATAAATACTGGATCTTCGTGTTAGACATCCAGATTCCTTTCTGTGAAGTTTGGTCCCCAAAAGGCTCCACATTGTCTTTTGCACCAAATTAAAATGTAACATGCCAAAAGCTAACATTAACATAATACATGATATGATACTTATAACCCACTTAACACTAACCATGCTAACATTGCAGGAAAGTAGTCATTATTAAGAGTCATACAGAATCTCAGCCTTGCTATAGCATGGAGATGTTAAGCCCAGGTATACTGAGGTTGTGCAGTCCCAAATGCTCTGAAGGTTTAATGGTTATTTTGTTTGTCCACTTATTTATCCACAAGTAGAGATGACTCTGGCACTCTTTTATTTTCAGTTTCTGTTGAACAAATGTCAAGAGAAGACGATATATGCTTTGTAAGGGCCATTCCACAACTCAAATGCTAAATACAGAGTAGAGTATGTTTCTACATCAGTTTTTACCAAGTTCTTTAACAGTGATTACATTGTATTAAACAAGGTAAATGTGGACTCCTGCCTGCATATCTAAACTTGTATTTCAAATCAAAGAAAGAAAATTAATAAGCATTAAATCACAATCAAACAATATCAAGCATTTATAAAAATGGACAAGACATGCATCTACCTATTTAGTTTCTAGTTGAGCTACTGCTTGAAAATGAGAAAAAAAATCTGGAACAAGTGAAATAGGTTTCTATTTTGTTTTTTTTTTAAACATGGAAATATATATATGCTTTGAGAGCATTTATCCTCTGTCATTCATGTGAATTCTTTCACCTCATTTCACTTGTATGTGGCCTTTACCTTCTGTATTTATAACTATGAATACATAAATTCCACATTCTCAGAGTATAGCAAAGCATTTGCTAGGTCTTCTATGGCAATAGTGGTAATTATTTTCTGATTAATGTCAGTTAATAGCAAATGCCCCTCCATAAGTAAAGAAATAGAAAGAGTTAGATGTATGAAACAAAAACAAAATTTCCTCTCTATTTGAGCTTGATGATACTCAGGTATTGTTAATATTGATGCATAAGCCACGTGTTCTCCATAAAAAAGGAGGTAGCTTCTAAACATTCTTGTAGTCATCGAACAGCAATTTAGAGAACTGCACACATTTTCATATTATATCAGAATTTGGGTATCTAAATTATGCCTTCAGTTTCTCAGCTTTTCCTAGCTGAAGATGTGAATCTTGCTGTTCGCCTTTCATTTTCATTGAGCATCTTTGCACAGAAACAAGATCTGGTTGCCAGTCAGGGTACATATATTAATAAAATAATAATTTTGCTGCATAGGTTAACATTGTAAGGATTTATATGTCCAGTATCTGATGGTATACAATGCTTGAAGTGCTTAAGAGTTATTTTTTTATTCTCTATCCATTTACAGCTGGGTATATATAAGGACAGAGCATTCAAGCAGCATGTCTGGGAAGCTCTGTCCTCAGTGGCAGTTTCCAGTACCATAAGCAGCAGCCTTCTCCTATTTTTCAATTTTCAGGGTTTATAGGTTTTTATCAATGATCAAATTAGATATGCATATCTATATAACAAATCATCATTTATAAGAGATGAGACATCAATTCCAAATAAAAGATACAAACTTACAAAGATGCTACATCAGTCAAAAGCTAAAATTGTACAGAAAGTCCAAAATGTTGAAAAATGAAAACACAGAATGAAAATACAGCCTCACCAAATAAAACCACCGATGTAAAGTATTAAGTAAAGTAATTTATTATTTACATTCAGGTTTACAGAAGATATGGCTTCAAGTTTTGTTCTGCATCTAGGAAGATGAAAACTTTAAAAAATTAAAGTTGAAATATCATATGATCGAAGAGGCATCTAAAAAGCCTCCCACAATAATTGTCTGCATTTGGTAAAACACAGAATCAAATAATGAGATAGTACACTATGAAAATTTCAAATTCAGCTCTACATAGCAGCAATTTATAATTGGAGAGCATTTAATTCTGAAAACCAGAAACTGAGAACACGGTGAATTCAGAGAAAAGCCGTAAGTAAGCTCATACAGCAACTTCCATACATTTCAAGGAAGCAGGTAAACATGAGATTGTTTTGTAAAAGGGGATGCAGGAACAGGGACAGTAAACCTTATGTGCGGGAAAATTAAATATATATTTATATATAATTTATATATATATAGTTGAAAATATTGAAAAGTACAGATTTGTTCAGGCTAAAAAATTCAAGGATTTCAAAGCAAACAAGATAAAGATGACAGGAAAGGCAGCAGCACCAATAAAAAGGGCTAAAGGTGTTGAGACAGTATATACTTTTAGTTGATGTACAGAAAGATGACAAAAAAAAAGACTATAATAGCTAACTCTGTTTACTGACTTTTAAGGTCAGGAACTTGTTTTTAACCTCCATGCTTGCGATGAATGTAGCACCTCTTTGTTCTATTGAAGATTTGTTATAAAACAACATCGAAACAGAGTATTAAGCCAGAATGTCAGGAAAATACGCTTGTTTGTAAAGGTCAAAACATTTGAATTAATGAGATAAAAATACGTTTAAGTACTTAAATATTAACTTAATTTACAGAAATTTATATTGATTTATATGTGTGAAAGGAAAAAACCCACCATTAGACTAGAATGATATTAAAGCCAACACTATCATAATATAATGCCTGGTGTCTTTAAATCTTAAACATATAAGCTCATATCCATATATAACAAATCTAAACATATACATGCATACATAATTTCATGGATAGGCTGTACTTTGGGAAATGGTTTCCATAAAGCTACTGCATGGCCATTTAAAAAAATTCCAATCACGTATAATCTTTTTTTCAGTGAAGAACAGTAGAGATTAATGTCCTAGTGTATGTAAAACTCTGCGTTTGCTGTTTATTTTAATTGTATGTATTTTTGTTACAGACCTATAAATGCTGCCATTCTGGATCATGTGGCACATCTAGCCCAGCTTATTTGCCTCCAATAGCTGACAACGGATGTTTTTACATCTTGTAACAGATATTGTCCTGTCCATTAAAGTACGAGTGGTGCTGAAGAAATCACCAAAACAGAATAAAAAGGTAGAATCTGCCATTCCCAAAGATCATTTCTTGGGATCCATAGGTCTGGATAACAGCAGACACCCAGAAAACCGTTTAGTTTTCTGTTGTGGATCTCTGCAACAGACTCCGTATAGTTTAGTTCTGGCTTAACATTCTCATCTTGGTTTCCTATCTATCTGGTCACCTCTGCTATTTAAGCCATAGCATAGGATTTTTTATGGGATCATCCTATCTCATTGTTTTATCACATTCTAACCACAATCAAGCATTTATAAGTTTAATGAAACTCACTGGAAAATCCAATTTATTTTATTGACCAGCAACCTGGGCTGTTTTTTTCGCTTTTGGGTTTTTTTGTTGGGTTTTATTTTTGCTTTTGTATGTATAAAGACAAATAATTAAATGCTTTAAAAAAAATCTGTAATTAAGTGGGAAATTTCTAGAAGACAGATTTCAAAAGGGTTTTCCAAAGAGCTGTCTCCTCATTTCTCCTCTCCCCCCCAAATCAGCATATTGGAAGTATGCATTTGTTCTGTAGTAATGAGAAGTTAATTTACAGTTTCTTCACTCCTTATTTGGAGAAATCCATATGAAGAGGGGAAACTATTTTTGGTTTAGAAGCATATGGAAAGAAATGGGAGAACTCACATCTCACATTAACCACAATCTTCTAAATCAGAATAAAGACAAAGATATTAAAGATGAACTAACTGAACATCTTTGTATCTTTTGAAAGTATAGTAAAATATCATCACTCCCACTCTTTTCTCTAGTTCTCTTTCTTACTGTGATTATATCTACAATATACTTATTCTCTTCTGTTGTCTGTGAAAGTTGATTCCCCAGTTTGATAGGGCATAAGGGCTTGGGTTGTAATTCACTTTATATTGTCAATATCAGTTGGACTGCATCCTTTTGTATTCTGCAATGAATTTGTTTTCATCTTCAGTCTTGCATTTGTTGGATCAAGTTGCTAGCTACCATAAGGTTTCAAAAGTCTACTGAATTTATGTTATTGATAAATCTGTCCCACAGTTACTGGCCAGAAAAACCGATTAAGAAGAGTCTGTGTTATACTAAATATTTTGCTTAAATAGTGGGCTGTGGAAAAAGATAGCATAGTGCAACTTTTTCTTTTAGTAAAGCAGTATCTTAAAATATTTCAGATTATAAATTGAAAAAATCTATCATTTTTACATATTACTCATTATTTCATATTGCTTATGCTTCTTATTCACAAGATATTGAACCAGAATTTCTCAGTTCAGAGGTCCTAAAAAAATCTTCCTCACTGTGATAAAATGTAAACTCCTTGAAGCTGCCACAATGGCATAAGTACATTTCAAAACACAAATATATCCAGTGCATCCTATACAAAATGCCACAGCTTAAATTCAGATTATTTTTAAGCTGTTAATATCACTTTTCTGCTCACCAGATAAACTTATTGGATAAAGTTGACTGGTGGAACTGACCAAAGCTGAAATAATTTTGTAAAAATAAAAGGTACGAATAATTTTCTGTGCTGAATTCATCAGAGAAAAATGAGACAATCTCTACAGAAATATTCACCTTTTTAACCAAAATTATCACTGCAGATTTCTTGTCCTCAATATAATTTTGGGGGGTTGGATAGATGACCTTTGGAGGTCCCTTCCAACCCAAACTATTCTATGATTCTATGACTTATCATTAGCATATGCATATGTGCATTGTGAAAATTAACTTGTGTATTTTTCATTTTGACATTACTTCAAAACATCATTTTCAGTCACTGAAAGACACAGTAAGATACAGTGATCATATCAGTGTGTAAATACAGATGTATGATAAATATTTTAAATACATTTCCACACTTTGTAATAACGAAGTATGATGCCATGGTCAAAATCTTCTGCTCGGATTTCTGATTTATTCTTTGGGCACACAGAGAGGCAATGAGTGTATTTACACCCAGTGTGAGCAACAAGGAGCAGGGCATTTAGCATCTTGCAAGTTATTGGTGCTCAGCACTTCTGAAAAAACAAAACAAATAATGTGCTTCACAAGGCTGTCCACAGGGTACTACGATGCAGCATGATGCTGCGATACCTAAAGCAGCTGTTAGCAAGCTTAGTTTGTGTACCAGAAACAGTATTGCCATGTTCATTATGCTAGGGATAAATATAGGGCTGAAAAGTCTTTTTTGAGGGAAAAACTTAGAAAGTGTGGTGCGGATGGAAGGAGAGAAGATAATGGCATAAAATAGAATGAGAAAATATTTTGAGGATAAACAGAGAAAGTATGTATCTCAGACTTTTCTTGAAAATGTTTTAATTGAAACACTTTTATCTTACAAGGTGGAGCAAGATTTGCTCATTTTGATTTTTTTGTTTGGTTGAGTTTTTGTTTTTTTTTTTTTTAAATCAGGAGAGGATATTTTTTGACATTTAGCATTTGATCAGAGATGAAAATACAGAAAATAATACTATTTGCTCATGCAGGGAAATAGTGCAGCTGAGGTCAAAAATAGCTTTAGCATTGCTTCAAAAGGAACATGACTAAGCTTAATTAATGTGTAATTCGACAAAACATTTTTTTTAAGGTATATCTAACAGCCATAACCATTATGTGTCTTAATAACGACAATAATTTCTTAGAGAAGGATGAGATATTTTTATTTTTCTCTTCATAAAAATTCTATTTTTACCTCGGCATTTGTCTTGTATTTGTTTCATTTAAATCATGTTAGGTTAAAGTATTTCAAATTATGTGGCACATCAGCCAAATTATTTAGCATATTTTTAATTTTTAGTGTGTCATTCTATAACGAAAAGATGACAGATTTCTTCACTGACATCTATAGGTTTTTTCATTTTAATAATTCTGAGTGATCATAGTCTACTTATAGAACTTAATATAATTGTCAGATTTTGTTTTCATTGTAAAAAAGACTGCACTAACTGAAACTGCAGCGGCTCATTCATTTTCAAAGCTGCTCAATCTTTTTACATGCACACATGTATAATGCTGACAATTCATCATTATTGGCTTCAATATTTAACTTGCCAATTAAGATTAACAGTTATAACACATTGTTATGCAATTCTCTATTCATGTGCTTTCTTTCATTTAAGGAAATTCAGCAGTTGAAATATATGTAGTTACAGTTTCCTAAATAAAAAGGTAAAGATAGCACATGTAACTGGTTGCATAAAAGAACTTTCTAAGTGTCAATGAAATTCTGTCTTCTTCCACTAAAACTATGTCTTTGAGGACATGCATAACATACTAAAAAGCAAAATTTTAAGCCTGCGTTAAAAAGATATTATTTGCCACTGAATTTGAAGGAGTCTCTTAAAGCAAAATAGTTAACAGTATGTTTGAATAAACAATTTTATTTTTTAATTAAGTCCTATTATAGCATTTAATTAAAAGATATCTGTCCTCTGAATATGGAAGTTCTGATTTCTGGATTTTTAATTTTCAAAAATTTTGTTGTAGTATTTGTTGTAATATTTGTTGGATCCTTCAAAACAGCATTTGTTTGTGACATTATTATATCTGTATTTTCATTCACTCGGTCCATTCAGATTTACATTTGCGCCTATACTTTGCTATTTTCAGATAAATTCATGAGATTAAAAAGTGCGGATTTATTTTGTTCTGAAAAATCAGTAAGATCCAGATTTAATTTTTTTTATTTGCTCTGCTAATAAACACCTTATGTAAAGAGCATGAAAGTGACTTGTAATATGTGAAAGCCCATAGAACACGACATTTGTTTTGCTGTAGTTCAATATTTTAAGTTCCATGTTACAATTTAGCACAGCTCTTGAACACACATACTATATTCAGTTGAGATGCATCTCTGCTCATGAAAGGATCTGGATTAGCTTTGCAGTAGCTGACTGCAACTGTACTGCAAACATAACTGTAACTGAGATACAACAGTGATGTGCACAACTGGAGAAGGGTTTTCTGTCAAAAAGGTAATAGAAGTTGCCTAAATGTAGTTGAAAACTACTATTACTTTATTTGCTTCTGATACATATGCATCTGTCTGAACAAGTAGATTGCACACCTAAAATACTTGTTACAAACAGTGGTCAAACTCAGTAATCAAAGGGGCTGACACAGACCATTTTTTTCTCCTTTTTCCCCACTTTGCTACTGCAATGTTAGCTCTTGTCCAAGCCTTCACCTCTGGCAGACACAGAATTATCTTTTCTACTGAAGCAACATGAATCATAGAAAAGGAGACATGAAAATGCCAAGTTGTGTGCTGTCGGCACAGTCACAGTATCTAGTCCGGTATCTCACTTCTAAACCTTAGTGGTTTCCCACTTTGAGTAGGAGGAAAGAAGAGGAAGCAAGGAATAGTCATAGATTAAAGCAAAAACGTGCCTGCTCTGCACTTACTGAGGGCTGTGGGCTAGTCAAGAATACCTTCCAAGCAACTAAACCATTCCTCAAGTCAGGTGAACTGACTGATACAGACAACTTGTTGTTAGTAACATCTAGTAAAAATCACCATAAAACTATTTTTAGTTCAATGCCTGAAGCCATCTAAAATGGGAATCTAACAATTCAGAACTTTCTCTTACGAAAGGTCCTATCATCCTTCTCTTCTAAAACCAGTGTATTCAACCCAGCTTGCAAGTCGTAAATTCTCGTAAGTTGCTGACCTGACAAAGGATATTCATCAACGTACACACTGATGCCAGGAAGAAACATTAGTCTCACTGACACAAAGCTACTGATAAATCTAAAATCTTCGCCAAATATTCTATAGTAGACTAGGGCAAGCTGAATGCTTATGGCATCACTACTCATTTTTAATGGTGTATACATACATCCACACATAAGTGTATTTTAGTATAGTTATTTTAAGAACAGTGCCAACAGTCTTCAATATATACCTATGAACAGCCATCCGCTTGAATTTACTGAGTGACTTTTCTCACTAACAAGAGAGAGTGCTTTTTAAAAGCTTGTACACAGCTAACCCAGGTGGTGCTGAAAGAAATTACTGTATTTTACTGCGAAAGATAAAAATGATTGAGCTAAATTAAAAGGAGGAAATAAATACCTGAAGTTTGTTCCTACCTTGACCAACGTCTTAAAATAAATTTAAATGAGAAGAAAATACAGTTGTGTACATATATTCTTTTAATCTGTATCTTTCTCATGGTTCCTCACCTCAGAAGGCTTTGTAGGAGCTAAGGATGGCATTAGAGAAAACAAGAAGGATCAAGCATTTGCAAGAGTGCAAAATAAAGATAAGGCTGACAGTATGGAGAGCACACAGCTCACAAAGGCTGGATGGCTCAATTGTCCCATGGAGTGAGGTATCCTGGGTCTACCCAGCTCCACATGCACTTCAAGGAAGGGTTATCAAAGGCTGTCTTAGACATGTAACAATCACTCCCTGCAGACATGCGGACATTAAGTGGAAGTATAACATTTATTACTGCACATTGTCCATGAAGAGATGTTTCCCAAGTCATCTCAGTTCATTGTGCAGTCCAAATATGCAGGCTCCGGTTGGATAGTGGGGTTATGTTTGGTCAACAAAATTGCCAAATGCTTCAAAAAACATTAGCAAAGGCTCCTCTGAAGCATTATTTTGGTCCTGGTGCCATGGTGGTGCTTTGCTCATTGACTAATTTCAGGGTCAAAGACCACTAATAGAGCAGGGATCTCAGATGATCTGAAATGTAAGTTAACATTAGTCCTGCAGATTCAGGGTGTAGACAGAGGTGTAAAATTCTTAAATAGAAATATCAAGATTTTATAGATATTATTCTGAAGAGTATCTGTAATAATACCTACAGGTCTTATTGTAACATTGAAAAGGTCCCAATGTGCGTTGGTATTCAGCTATTGCTCTCATGTGAACATATAAAGTGTAAAATCTCATTTTTGCTTCACCACTCAATTTTCTCTTTATTACACAATAATTTCCTCTTCCATACTAATTCTCTCTCTCACTTACTCTATTAATCATTGTATTTCCAAATTCCTACAGTACATGTGTTGTTCCAGTCCTTCCATCTATCATTTTCATCCTTTTCTACTCCTTCACTGTTCATCTTCCTTTTCTGATTAATTCAGGAGACAGGGAGCTGTTTGAAGCATTTGGATTAACTAACTCATGTAGAGGAATCCCTAAAAGATAACCATGTCTCCATAACTGCATGTATTTCAGTAACTGTCCCTATACACCTGCAAAGTTACATCACATAATTATATGTGTTAATGCACCAGGATTAATTCCTATACAACAGTGGAAAAACTATTCCATGGAGTGTGGAAAGGTAATTTTGGGAAATGCAAAACAGCAATTTTGCTTTATTTCTCCTGGCGTGTTCTTTTATTTAGCCTCACTGAAGCACTGCATGGCTTGAAACCATGCTCTTAGTCATTTTGACTGCTCACAAAGCAGGGAAAAAAAGTACATGCTTTTTGCATGGACGCAAAGGGAAGAATAGAAGTTAAAAATTACATCTAAAGTACGTAGAAAGGCTACAGAATGGATGGATTTATTGGACATTTGTAAAAAGTGACAGAGCACAACTTCATCCTGGAGAGACCCTATCCCCATCACTCTCAAGTTTTTCTTTGCCCTTTTTTTGACAGCCTCTTCTTTAGCATTTTCTTCTACCTTTCCAAATTCCTTCCTTTTAAAGACCATTTTTACACGTGATTTTTTTTTTTTCCACCACACACTTTTATATTTAGGTTGCTAAGAAGTAAATCCTATGGTTTCCCCTGTTTTCCAGCTGTTTAGTGCTTTTCACACCACTTTCCTCTAGACTGCATATTTAAGTGAGGACTGGGAAGATACTTAGGAACTGACAAAAGGAAAGGCAGCAAATGGCATGAAACAGTAAGCAGTGAGAGAGTTTCAGCAGCCAAGAAAGTAAAATTGTGAGACGGAGGGCAGAATAGTTGAAGGTGAAGCAGCTTATCTTCAACCCTTCTCCCAGCAACATTTGCTTCCTATAGCTGAGTGTGGATCACACATCTCTCCAAATTACTCCAGAATAACCCAATGTCCTAACAAGGAGTATTTCCAGTTTCTTGTTAGCATTTTCAAGAAACTTAAAGCACACCTCACAGCAAAACCTAGCTCCATAAAAATCACAGAAGCAGACACTTTGGGTAAGTTTGAGAAAGAGGAGAGGGGGCAAGAGTCCTGCCTGTATCCAACCATGCCAGCCTCTAAGCGTGCAAATCTCAAACCTCAGAGGAGGACAAAGGAAAGGGAAACCTTACCTTAGTGCTGCAAATTTAACATTCTCCTTCTTTCCATGCTGCTTCAGCTGTTAAATTTTCATCTTTCTGCAGATACATACCCACAAATTAGAGACTTCTATACCTCAAATGAAACTAACATACAAAGTGGAACATTTTTACAAGTCAAATAAATAGGTAGAGTCTGTGCAAACACTGCTCTCTATATAGGATAACACCATAAACATTGGGAAATAAAATTAATGGTTGCATGATAACAGTACTAAACTCCCAAGAATAAAAATCTGATATGGATGTTTAACTGCCTGTGACTGAGGACTCCTGTATCTTGTTATAACTCACCTCCCTGCAGAGTACATACCTCCTTCTAAATAAAAATATCTTAAATTATGATTCATGTGTATTAGAGTATGGCAAAATTGCAGGAATCAAAGGCTTGATTTAAGAAAAAAAAACAGTGTGATTGCCAAGTATATTTTAATCCTAAAAACAGAGCAGCCTCTTTACACCATTTTTATTTGCCGTTTTGTCAATTTTATTTAGTGTTCTCAAGACTGTAAGTAGAACAGTAAGAACTACCTCTGAAAAATCAGTGAATCCCAAAATGTTTTACTTTAGACAAGTTAATTTTTTTAATTGGTTCATGTATTAGCAGCGATAAATAAATATAATAAGGTATTTGGGGCATTTTTCATCCTGTTTTCTTCTTTCTCACCAACAACTAAATCTGTCACCTCTGCTACAGATAAAGAGTTTGTAAAGCTTTGAGATAACATAAATTAAAAAAAAAAGGCTAATTTTTAAAGTTGTGAGCACAATACCAAACTAGAGCACCTTCTGTCAGTTCGTTACAGTTCAGTTATGTTTTTTTAGAAACAAATGATTAAAATCACCAAAAAGAATGTTGTAAACTTTTTAAAATAATCTTTGGTCTTTAATTTAGGAACTGCAAATGGACAAGGAGCTGGCATCACTGCTGTACATCTTGATAGATAATGGTGTTTCTTTAACAAACTTATAAAAGTTTTAGTTTTACCTCAGGTATTTTTTCTTTTCTTTTAGGGACAGCTTTCTACATTAGCTATTTCCAAAGATTTCTTTGTAGCATGCATTGCATAACATGCACATTACCTGCTATCATGAGTGACGTATAAAGAACATAGATTTATTCCATATTCCTTATATTGATTAAAACAGAGAAAACTGGCATTAGTTAAGGTGCCAGCCTTGGCTTTGAAAGAGCTAACTTCTGTTATGTCAGATTCTTAATCTGTTACATGGGAAAAGTAATTGCTACATCTCACTGTGTTGCGAACGTAAATATCATGATAAATGTGATGTGCTCAGGTATTGCAGTATAAAGAAAAATAAGATGGGCAGCACTCCATAAAGGACAAACACATGAGTTAGTACATGTTAAGGAAAGTGATCTTAAGGGCCTTCATTTCTGACTATTTTCTGCAAGATACTGAAGAGTATTTACTGGTTAAGTTTTCCCCTTTGACAGAATTCATAGTTGTCAGTTTTCCTCTTATAAAATCCATTCTCACTTAGAGGATTTTACTCCAAAGCTACATTCAAAGAAAGTCAGCTGTAAGAGAATCCACTAGAGCTATGAAACACAAAATACAGTGACATATGTGCTCGTGGACGGCATGTGTGCCCAGAGGCTTTATGAATACCATTCCACTGCTTTCAGTGGGAGCCAGATTGGATTCTCTGGACATAACCATTTGGATCAGTGAAAAAATACATTTCATTTTCTTCACCCATGGCATGTTTCTTCTAGGTGTTGTGAGAGGACAAAGATACCTACATCCTGAATTAAGTGTATCTCCTCTGTTGCAAATGAGTAAAGTCACTGAAAAAAAGTCTTGTATTCTTTCTTGCTTATGCTATGCTGGTTGTTTCAGCCAGTGAACAGTTTGGTATAACGTAAGATCATTTTTCCTATCACTTCATTTACTCCAGATTCTGAGGAGACAAGTTATCTGCCCAGCTTTGTGAAAGCAGTTTGGAATCTTTGGATATAAGACAAAGATTGAAATCTTACCTGTTCAATCAGCAGTACTATTGCCACCAACTTTTGTAAGGCCTGGAGTTCATCCAATGCAGTAAGAACAAAAATATGCTTATATTTGTATCTTAATCATTACCTTTTTTTTGCCTTTTCACCAAAAGTTATAGGATAAAAAAACCCCAACAAACCAAAACCCCTAAAAAACCAAAATCACAAAACAAACAAAAGATTAAATAAATATAAATAAATGGGGGGGACGCCAGGTAAATAAAGCGAAGGAGCAGGAAAGGAGCCTCAGCTTCAAGGGAGAACAACTTCAATATTACTACTATACAACAAAAAGACAACTACATTTTGCATTACTGTAGCTTTAAAAAGCAGCTATAGTTTTCAGTTGAAATGGTCCTTTATCAAATATAGTATTGTAAAACATTTTTTTGTGTACAGAAGTAAATATTTAAGCTAAGAAAAAAACCCAAACTAACAGGTGTGGATGAAAAAAATCTCAGACTCAACTTCCATGCCTTTTGACCTCACTTATAAATGTTAAGAAAAATATCCCAAACAACCTCAAACTCTGGTTTATTATGTTCTGAAGCCTCAAACACAGCAAACGTACTAAAAAGATAATGTTGTAGCTTTAATGAAATGTAGTTATGAGTTTACAAATGACTAGTGTCCCATTCTAAACAACTACAAAACAAGACAAACTGAGAACAGGCATACTTTTTCTGCTATACGTTTAATTTATCTAGAATAATCAATAAACCCAAATACTCTGTTACCTGCAGAAATCATCAGAATGCTACAACAGCAAACAAACAAAACTTCAAAGTGCACTGGAAGTGGCAAATTCAGACTATGTTTTTCCCAGTCTTTTTATTTGGAAGACAAAGGCGATTTCTCAATTTATAGTAACGTAAGAAACTTTGGAAATGTCAATCCGTAAGACAATCACTGTTGTGTAAAATATAAGGCATTTTTACCTTTTAAAACACAGAATTAAATTAAGTCTTTGTAAAATTAGCATTGAAAACGAAGGCTGGGAGACGCATTGTAGCTGGCAATGGGGATTGCAATGGAT
>JANHGB010058335.1:0-31057 GCA_026283785.1 Coracopsis vasa | reverse complement strand
CATTTCAACATTTTCCAAACTTAAACAGGGGAGATTTAGGTTAGATATAAGGAAGAAGTTCTTTACTGTGAGGGTGATGAGGCCTTGGCACAGGTTGCCCAAAGAAGTTGTGGCTGCTCTATTCCTGGCAGCATTCAAGGCCAGGTTGAACTGGGCTTTGAGCAACCTGGTCTAGTGGAAGGTATCTCTGCCCATGGCAGGGGGGTTGGAACTGGATGATCGTAAGGTCCTTTTCAACCCTGACTATTCTATGATTCTAACACCAGACCCCTGCTCTCCTGGTCATCAAGCCCTTTATTTTCAGTATTATTTCCAGGCCCTCTTGCTCGTGCATCCCAGAGCCCCATCCCCAGTGACTGTCACCTCAGAGCCACACTTAGCAGCACCTCTCTTACACCCCCATTTCCAAGCTCAGTACTGCCAACGCACTTGTGACTATTCTCAAACAGGGCTCTTTCCCCTCTGGCACATCTCCATCACCTGCATATCCCCCATGCCCTGCTCTCCCAGTAGCTTTCCCAGCCCAGCCTCCAGCAGTGGTCCTTCCAGGTGCCTTTGCTTCCTCTTCACCTTTCTCCCTGGCTCTGGTGTAGGAGGAGAAAGCAGGCAAAACCGCTCCCATAGAGTGGGTGTGCTTAATTTGGTGTTTGTTTTCAGTGCCGCCTGCTCAGTCACTGCTTAATGGAGCTCATTTCTGATGTTCAAAGTGAAAGAGAAAAAGAAAAAAGATACATATCTCTGCCTCACTGCAGCACCTTCTGTCAAGGGAAAATACCTTCCCTGTTTGCCTGTGGACGCTGGTTTCTGTCTGTGATGTTCAGCTACCAAAAGGCTTTAGTGCGGTCACTTGAAGTGTACTTTGAAATGCTGCTTATTTTCTCCCTCAAGGAAGCAGGTGAAAAGGTTTTAAATCTGGTCCTGGTCTGCCAAGGGAGAAAGTGATGCCAAAATGCAGCCTGCCTGCTCCAGCAGAGGAGCCAGGAGGATAGCTCTGGAAAGGCAGCATCACCTGGCCAGGTCTGGCCATCACAGGCAACCCCTGTATCTCCTGAGCATACCCAGCATCAGCAGAAAGGGGGTTTCTTCCCCATCTGCTTTTGCTGGGAACAGTCCATCAGCATCCCTGTGCTGGGGATGGCCAGGAAATCTCATCTGGTTGCTAGCCTGCCCACAAGTCCAGGCTGCTTGGGACACATTTCATTTTGTGTCTACAAAGTCCTTTATTTAACCAGAGTCAGGCCTTAAGCCTCCAGAAGTGTGAAATAGATGATTCATACTCCTTTAAATTGCTATTAATTTCCTCTTTTAAAGTCTCCCTCCCATTCTCCTGCACTATCTGAGTTTGGATTAGGTGCCACAACCAGCCTCTTTGTTCCTGGACAGCAGCAGCTTTCCCAGCCTCAACATAGGGTTTGGTACCAGACCACTGATCTGCGGAGGAGCCATTTTCCTGGCTGTGGCATGGGCTTTGACTCTTTCTCAAGCTGCTGTGAAAGCAGAGGCATTGGGGAATGGCTATGAGGTCCCCAGAGAGCCGGACCCAAGCAGAAGTGTGAAATGTCACTGTGCCGGTGGGGAGAAGGAAGAAAGTGTGTTAATGCTTTTTAGAAGCACTGTCAGACCACAGACTCCATTTCTCAGCCATCCACCTCACCACCCTATTCAGCAAACCGCAAATAGTAACACCTCCCTTCATCCCTCCATTCCTCCCTCTCTCCCGGAAGCTGGGAGGCAAAATTAAGTATTGCAAAGCCCACTGGGCACATGAAACAAAGAGTCCAACGGGTCTATGACAAAGCCTTTCCAAGGTGTAAATTCTCACTCAATGTATTTTAGGCTTTTCATAGAATTAAAGATAAAGCAAGACAAGCCTACTCCCAGCGCTCAGAGCTGGGTATGTGTGCAAGGCAAATTTCAGCTCAAAGCAGGCGCTGCTCTCCTCAGCATGAGCAACTTGAAGCAGCCAGCAGCCTTGCATTGTGCTTTTTGCACAAAAGGATGGATTTTGAGGCTCGCTGCAAAGGAGTAGCCGCCGTGCTCCCACCTTCATTACGGCAGAGTGCACTGCCAGCAGCAATTAGGCAATACGAGTTTTGTTCTCTCAGAGAGCAAGAGCTCTCTTGTGGCGAGGTTGCTTCTCACTGCTAGAATGTGGCTTAGCTCAGGAATTTGCTGTGGTTTTTGAAGGGGTGTTGCCAGGCAGGGTAGGACCAACAGGTTGCATTATAGAGAGGATGAATGCGAAGCCGGGGAAGGGCATACAGACTGGTTAAAGGAGGGAAGGATAGTGCCAAGACGAAACCTCTTGCCTGGCACTTGGAAGCCTGTGATATAAATCCCTGCTCTGCTGGAGACCTCCCATGTGTCCTCCAGTGAGTCTCTGCTCACAAACCAGCTCCTGCCTGGGCGCTGGGGACACTATGCTGCTCCTCTTTCCTGGGGAGACTATCAGGGTAAAGGCACTGACAATTACACAGCCCTCAGACAGTATGAACAAAGGAGACATGCACATATGCCCATGATAGCCACTATTAACCTTGTCTCATTTTATATATTTTTACAGCTGCAGCAGATACCTGTGTCTCCCTGGAGGGATGTTAGGTACTTAGAACCCTTTCAGCTCAGACAGAGCTGCCTAGAGTTGCTGACAGCTTTGGCCCCAGCTCCACAAGGGTCCCTCCTCACGGACAGGCTGATTGAAGTCAGTCAAATCATCCTTGCCCTGAAAGGGACTTGTCTGTGAGAGTGCGGCTGGGTCGGTGCTGGCAGCCGCTCACCCAGATCTAATTGCAAGCTCGGGACGTAAATAAGACAGGGGATAAATAAGGAAAGATGTGCTGGGAAGCCCCACAAGAGGAAATAAGGATATTATTATTGATTAGTAAAGATAATAACAGTAGTAGTTATCGACTTGATCTTGCAGCATCATGCGCACCAGCCATGCTGTGCTAATGCAGGAGTGGTAAGAGGTGCAGCAAGCCCTGCACACCAGTCACACAGCGCGTTTGCTCTCTCTGAGCTGAGCCAGAGAGAGCACATTTGTAAAATGAATAAGCTGAAGTGACCTGTAGGATTTTCCCACTACACCTCCCACCTGGGAGCTGTCTGCAGCAGTACCAGAAATACTTTGCTGTGCCATCAGCCCAGAGGGTGATGGCGCTGCTGGGAAATGTGCTGAATTTGTGGAGCTTTGGAGCTGGCTGGAAGAGTCCTGCAGAAGGTGAAGAGGAATTGAGTTTTGGTGTCAGGGCACTGTTGGCTCCCAGTCCCAGGCTCTGTGACAAACTGGTCTCCTGCTTTAAGCCCCCAGCAAGATGGGTGCAAAGAAACCCATCCTGATGAGGTCTGCATAGATTCAAGAGGCGTAAGAAAACGTGTGATTTTCATTGTGCTGTGGCCATCTCTGCTGTGCCTCAAAATGGTTTTATTTTTCTTATCAAAGATTATTTTCCCTGATCCTCCCTAGCTGCCTGATGCTTGCCTGGCCCTGGCCAGGGCTCTCCCTTTGCAGTGCATGGGTGATATCTGAGCATCACATCTCCAGGCATCCTGGCTGGTGGGTTAGCCTGGCTTTGAGTGGGGATTTGAAGCAGCCAGGAGCAGGACACCCTGACAGGCAGCTCTGTCACCCCCTTTCCCTGCTCTCCGTCCTGTGGATATACCCAGCAGGGGCTGCCCTGCCCCCGTCCTGCCTCTTTGCCTCCTGTGTGTCCTCTGTGGCTTGGTATGCGAAATGCTGATTAGCCAAATGGAGATCCCCTTGTGAAGGGCATTTCCCAGCTTCTTGAGTTGCTCAATAGGGCAGATTTGGTTACTGGAAAGCCAGTGTCCCTGGCACATCCCAACTCCCTGCAGTTTCCAGCTGCTTCCTTTGCCCCAGTTGTGCCTTGTTTTCCCCATATATGAAGTCCAAGTGGGAGTAGTCAGCTCTGTTTGGTATTAGGATGCTTAATGTATCAAAGATCACACAGCACCTGGATAGCCTCAGATGAAAGCACATGGAAAATGGCTCCATATTTTTATTAAATACGTTTTCTGCCATTCATTCTGTGCTTCCTCCCCAAAGCCACCAAGTCCCCTGCAGATGAGGCAGAAATCTTGTACTGAGCAGCCAAGCCAGCCACAGAAACTTGCTGGCGGCAGAGCCATCCTTGAGCTCACTGTAGCTCCCTGGGCTCAGGGCTGGCACAGCCATCCCTGGACATGCTGTGTGGTGGGATGTATCTCTCCTGCCCCAGCTCAGTGTGCACAACCAGACCCTCAGGCAGAGGATGCTCTCTACAGAGCTAAACACTAAATATATTTGCTGTCCTCTGCTTTGTGTCCCCCAGCCACCTCTCTACCTCACAAGGCAGGTAGCTTTTAATTGGGGAAAGGGCTACCAGAATGCTTCAGCAGCTGCTGGCATGGAAAACAAGGTACAAACAGCACAAGCGAGAAAATGCTGAGCTCAGGTAGCCCTCACCCACATGGGCTGTGGGATGGACGCAGCCCTGACCTGGGTAAGAGGCTTATGTGTGTTACGGCATGCGTATGTCATGCTGCACAGGAGCAGCTCATGTTTGCTTTG
This sequence comes from Coracopsis vasa, assembly GCA_026283785.1. Taxonomy (NCBI): domain Eukaryota; kingdom Metazoa; phylum Chordata; class Aves; order Psittaciformes; family Psittacidae; genus Coracopsis; species Coracopsis vasa. The sequence continues at coordinate 26,487 of JANHGB010058335.1, read as the reverse complement.
TCCTCTCACCCTCTAAATCTGATTTAGGGTGGCCTTGTCTATGAGGAAACCTGTTTAATTCCCATTCCTTCAGTCTGTTTCAAATCACCCCGCTGGCCACCATGCTAGTGTGTGGATGTATGTGTGTGTAGAAGGGTGTTAAGCCCTTTAGAGCATGAAATGTGATAGCTTTCCCTGCACGCAGCGAACTGGAGCTGCAAAGGGAGATTGGAATTAATTGCACCCAGCAGTAGAAGTTGATTGACAGCATCGAGGCAGTGGGGAAGTGAGTCTGCAAAGGAGTGAGCTTTATCAAAATGCTGGGAGTTGGCTTAATCAGGACAGTAGCTGGTAGCTGGGCAAAAAAAATAATGAAAAATTTGGTTTGATGTGACCGTAACAAATTGGCCACAGACAAGTTGCTGGGATGGGGGCTGTCAGTGAGGGCTTGGGACTGATCTGAAATACCAGATTTAAAAGTGAATTTTGGAGGTAGCAATTTTCAGAAGTTGCTGCCCCAGGCAGCTGAGTTGGAGGATAAAGGACATTTAACTGCTCATCTTGAGTGAGATCCATTCAGCCTGGCATTTCTGGTCCCAGAGCATGGAGCATGAACCTGCTGTGCCAGGGCAGAGTAAAGCACAGTTCTAGTCAAAGTTGTTTTTACTGTGCAGTGGGCAGCACTGATGGCTAATCTCCAATCCTAGCTCCCTGTGGAAGACTTTATTAAACATCTCCGTAACCCCAAAACCACTTTGTACAATATGCTGATTCAGGGTCCCCACTAGGGCTAGATCATAAGTGACTCCAACTTGGTGTCTTTCTGTCCTTGGTGCCATGGAGAGGTTTTCCTGCATGCATTGGAGATGTGACCACCCAGGCTGATCAGTCCAAGGCTGATAGTGACCATAATGACAAATTACCCCATAGCTCTGCCTTTTGTTACAGGGCTATTGCCACCATGCCCGTGACATACAGATGAATCATTTTGCCCAGCGGTAGCGCACAGCCTCCTCCAGAATGGCTGCTGGTTACTCATGCACAGCAGCAATATGTGCTGGCTTACTGCTCCAGGACTGTCAGCTCCAGCTGCCACTTCAAAATGCAAGAAGAGGGTGATTTAGACCTGCTCCGTGCCATAGCTAAGTGAGGCCAAACCACTAGGTGGGCAAAAAGAGGGGCAGCAAATGGTCCCTGTCCCTCTATGGAGAGCAGAGTTGCCCAGATTCTACTGAGCATAAAGAAGAACCAGGATTTCTATTCTTGCATAAAGTCATTTGAGCTGGTCTCAGTGGGAGGCAGGACTGGACAGCAGGACCCCTGAGCCGAGAATTCAGCTCATAGTTGATTCACTGCTCGACAAGGGAAAATGAACTAAGGCTTGTCTGCACCAGGGAGTGTCCCCCTGCGCTAATCTGGTCTGGCAGGGGAGGCAGAGTGAGATGCCAAAATGCCTTTTTTCTATTTTTTCTTTTCCTTTTCATCCTCTTTTCAAATAGTAGTTCAGCTGATGGGCAAAGCATGGTCTAGAGTAGCATTTCGGGCAGCAGAAAATTAGTTCCGCTTTTACCCTCATTAGCTGATTGCCAGTAATTAACACTTTGTCATTAGCTACAGCAGCTTATGGCCTGGAAGAGAAGTTTGGTGTCTTCACATTAGCGCTCGGAAATGCACTGATTATGTCCATTTAATTGGCTGTTTCTGCCTCAGTTTCCTTATCTGCTAAGGGGAAAAAAAGTTATAATGACTCACCCCCACCCTACTCCACATCTCAGTTTATAAGGGCTGTCAAAAGAGGATGTGCTGCCTCTAGATACGGTTCTTTTTAGGAAGGTCAGCTTCAGCAAATGCAGTACTCTCTATAGCTTGCCAGCCCTTTGCTTTAATGAGCCTCATTGTCCAATAGATCATAATCTCCTTGGCATTAAGTGACGGCATTAAGTGACTTTTCATTGTGCCCTGGAGCTTTATGCAAACTATTATCTTCAAATAAGTGTGGATGCCCACAAGTGCACTCATGCCTGGTTTTGGTAGCACCTGGATCTTTTGCAGCTGGTTACACTAAGCTGGGGCTCAGGTGGACCATCCCATCCTGAAGATCCTGATACTGATCTGAAAAAGCAAGCATAGCCTAGCACCTGAGTCCCAAACTCAGCGGCAAACATTCATATCATCCTCATGCCTTCTCCCTTTTAGATAAGCTTCTGTATCTCCCTGGGTTTTAGTACAAATCCTTCCATACTGCTTGTGTTCTCATTAAAATAAATGCATTTATGTAGCAACGTCTTCTGCCGGAGTAACCCCACAGCAGTAAATCCATGTGCGCAGCCTGGCATTTCAGAGCAACAGTGTAATGGGAAATAAAGCCAGCTGGTTTTCATCAGGAGAGTTAAAAGTGAGCTCCCTCTCCCCTGTGCACACTACTCCTGCCTGGGGCACTAAGCGTAGCCCCAGCAGTATGATGTGGTTATGCTTTTCCTTCCCTCCTATTCCCAATTCAGCTGCAGTGACCCCAGAAAACATGAAAGGCAGCAGCACTCAGTGCAAAAGTGTTTCCAGGAGGCTGCTGTAAGTGTCACTGACTGAACAGGGAGCCTGGGTAGGTAGGAAGAACTGGAAAATCATGCACAATATCCTGCCAGTTTCCCTTTGAAAGTCATTCCTGTTTATGTCCCCAGCACACCCTTCTCCCTTTCCTCCTTCTGCTACTGGGAGCCTCAGCACTCTGCTTTCAACCATTCCTCCTTCTTTGCCTACGTAGCAGTTGCCACATTTTGATGCTCTTTCCGAGCAGAGGGGTGCAAAATGGAGAATGACAATGGAGTTCAAAGGCTCTGGGGATCAAGCAGTGCCACTTTCTCACACTACAGTGACTCTGAGTCTCTTTCCTCTGGCTCCACATACAGGGTTGTACACCAGTGCCTCTCCCAGGTGTAGCTACTGTCTCTGCAGGCTGAGACAAAGGCTGTGGCACTATCTGGAGATAGCGGCGCTTTTCAGTAGGAGGGAGCGTAGGTTTTCAGCAGAGCTAAAGGCAGCTGGGTGGTTTCTGGTTCACACAGCAGGCCTGGCGCTCATCTGCTCTCTGCACGGGCAGGATGAGCTTGCGTGTGCCAGCAAAATGCACATCGATGCAGCCTCCTGCACAGCAGCTTTGGCTGCCAGTGTGGTACCCACTCTATTTATATCCCAGTAGTGCCTGAGTCACGCTCTTAATAGGTGTCAACCTCAGCACAAGCAGCTTTGACTGTCCCTAGGGAGAGCTTGTATGAAGGATAGGAACATGAGGGCATTGCAGTACCAGTCTGGGGCTGCTCGAGCACACAATGGGAGTGTTGCTTTTGGAGTCTGGGGACATGCTGTCATGCTGGGGGTGCATGGTACAGTCACACGTGATGTAATGTCAGAGCAGTGACCTATTGGGATGACTTGTAAGTCCCAGTGGCTATATTAGCTCTGCCCTGCAAGTTCTGTCCCACTGGGACAGCTTTGCACAAGTCAGGAATCCATAGTCTCTGCTCTTGACAGACAGGCTTTCCTCATGTAGTAAAACCTCCAGACACCTACAGGATCCAAGTGGATGGAAGGCTCCCAGTCTCTTTTTTTTGATGAAGTCTCTGCCTTCCCTGCTCTTCAGAACACCACCCAGTTGCCTGGGGTGACATAGCTGATTTGCAGGCAGAGAGGCAGCTCCAGAGGGGCCTGGAAAATGTGTTCTTCCTGCTTGTTAGATGCCTTCAAGGTGGGAGGATCCTCCATCAAAAGCCTCAGCAAACATTGTCTCCCGTGCTGGCACCCTCATCCTAGCTCCATGGTTTCAGGAGGAAAAGACCCTGGGTCTTCAGGGGAGGTCTTGACAAAAAGGGTGGACCAAGGCTGATCAAGTCTGCTTTCCTCTGTGCCTCTGTGCTTTGCAGTCAAATTCTCTGATGCTTAACCATGTGAACCAAAGCAATTTCCAGGATACTAGAGCATTTCTGACACTTGCCTTTATGTCCTCTACATCTTTGTGAGTACTCCAGAGTCTAATAAGGAATTCAGCTCAGTCCATTGATTTTGCTACTTTGGTAGGGTTTAATAAGGTTTTTCTCTTCTGTGCATTCTATTTTTAAGAAACATAAGAAAATTTATTATTTTGGAGCCCTCTAATCCTTGCAAAATTTGGCTGAAAGTGGCCAATGACTTAAAAATGAGGTTTTGGGTGGTATACACAGACCCACATGTTACCAACAATGTAGTCCTGTAAGCTTCATTTCCATTAAAAACCATACAAAAAAGGGGACGATATCATCTATGACATCTGATGAGATGAGGAAAGTCACAAAGAGGGGAGATGCAACGCTATAGAGGTGGCAGTGAAGACAGAGCAGAGGTGGGGTGGCCCTGACTGCAGGAGAGAAGGAAGACTTAAATTCAGCAGTGCTGCTGAAATGATGAGGTGTATCTGACATATGCTGGCTAAAGCGTGTGCTGGGATAATCCAAAAGATTGCAGTTCCTGCCAAAGGCTGACATTTCAGGTGTGACAGAGCATTGGTTTCTAAGAGCCTGCGTTCTAAGATCTTGTGGGTTTCCTGGAGTTCGAGCTAGAGAACTGGACAAGCCATTGATGGTCACTGGGAAAATTGTAGCAGGACAGGAACTAGTGCATTTCTGCCTGTGTTAGTGCACAAGCATGTTGTGCCCTCAGGAGGGGCTTCAGGGCTGGACTGCCAAAGTGTCTAAAATGGTTTGGACAAGAAGGTCTCTGGCAAGTGCTCAGTGTGAGAATGGAAAAGCCCAAGGACATATCATTGCCATTACTGTGGCAACTAGGAGAGAAAGTTCTTGATTCTCCTGGCGCTTTGGTCACCAGATGGATGCCAGTAAGACCATTTTGCTTGTTGGAACTTTTTAAGTTATTAAGAGCAACTGCTTCCAGGTGGAGGCTGGAGAGGCATCTGGAACTCAGTGTGAGCCTGAGCAGCACAGAGATCCTCCTCACACCCCAGCAAGCACAAAACCGGGGAGAAACACGTTCCAGACTGGGAGCCAGATGTTCTGGCTAGATTGAGATGCCTTTGCAGCCTCTGAGTGGATCCAGGGGAGAGGCAGGGAACATCTGTGCCCAAAAGATGTGGGGATTCACTTGAAGAGAAGGCAGGTTCTGGTCATGTACAGGGGAGGAGCAGAGGTCATAGTTACTGTAGGACGCTTGAAAACTGGAGCAGGAGAGGGGGAGTACGTGCAAGTGATTAAGAGTCTGATTAACATTCTCCCTTGGAGAATGTGTGTAACTGCATGATACACAGCTCATGTCTGGAAGGCAACAGCTATGAAACAGACATTCAGAAGCCTTTAGGAAACAAAGATAAATTCATGGATTTTTTGAAGTGGGTCTTCTATAAACCAGCTACCCTATTTTCTCTGTTGTGTGAAATTCTAGCAGGTTCCCTGTATTTCATACCCAGTGACACCTATCACTTCAAACATAACCGGGTTTTGTTTAAGACCTCAGGAGCTGGAGGACCTAGTGCATCTCTCCATAGATTCTTTAATGGCTAATTGCTTTCAGTGTTTCAAAAAAAAAAGCACTCTATTTCTGCTTGCCTTCATCTTCCATCCACTGGATCTCACTCTGCCTGTCTACTGGATTAAAAAGCCCTCCACTATTAAAAGCCTTCTCCCAGTGGTAGTGCTTAAGAGATTACAGCCGTGTCACATCTTCACCTTCTCTTCATTAAGCTAAGCAGATTAAGCTTCTCTCTCCACTCACCACATAGGCAGGTTTTCCTAAACATGGACTCACAATTCTGCTTTTGAAAATTGTAGGAGGGTTGTGGAGAGCCAGGGTGTACTCCAGATGGTCCAGATGACCAGACTAACCTCAAGACATCAGGATAAGGTGCAGGCTGTATTTGAGAGGCTAAACACACTTTGAGATGCTGATTTGCTAGATCCTGGTCCATGGAGATGAAGTACAGTGCAATATTGTCTTGGACACCTCACCTCTCTACCATATCCCTTTCCAGGATGTATTTACAGGAATGGGAGGTACAAGAACATCCTCTCTGCATCTGGCAGTCCTTGGGTTAATCTTGCACTCAGAAGGTTACTGATTTGCAGAAATATCCTGCTTATTTCTTGTGTATGCTTTGTTAAGGATAGGTCCATATGTCCTGTCTGCTCACCTAGTAGGAAGAGGATTGACACAAACGAATGGTGCAATCCACAGCCTGATCATACTTGGTGTCCTTGCATTTGGCAAAGGCTGTGGAGCTGGCTTTAAAAAAAGAATAAAGAAAAAACCCTGTAAGATGCTGTCAACCCTGCTTTCCTAAAGGGCTTATTAGAAGGTGTAAGAATCTGCTCAGCGTTTTTGTGATTTGATCAAGAGTACATAGGGGGGATGAAGGAAGCGATCCGGAAGGAATAAGAATTGATCCAAAGCTCAGCCTGAAACTTACTGGAAGTTTGTAAGTTTAAGCAACTTCATGTTCCCATTGCTACTTTCATGAGCTCCCACCTTACTGAGACCAGGACCCTGAATAACAGAGCTGCTCTAAAGCCAGGATGTGCCCTGCCTGACCAGACATGCCAAGTCTTGAAGAGGATCTCTGCCTCTGGATTTCTGGCCAAGCCACACTCCTTGAGGGCATGTTCCTCCCTCAGTGTAAATGTACGGTTTCTCATCCTGGCAGTCTGAGAAGATGCTGTCATTGCTGCCACCTGGGAGCAGTGGGTGGGATAGGCCTCTGAGCTGGGGGCTGAAAGATGTCCAACCCGTATGCATGCTGTTTGTGATGTTGTCTGTGAAACATGGATACCTTAGTAGTTGATTTGGTTTAATGCACTCAGATTGGTTTGTGTCAGGAAAAGCCTCTCCTGTCCTCTCTGGTTTGTGAAGAGTCAGGAAAGGGATGTCTGGCTGACCAAACTGTGCCAAAAACTGGAGAGTCCTCGAAACTCAGATGTTCTCAAGACAACATAGAAAGCTTTAGTGAGGGAGAAGACCAAGCAGAAAACAACTCCAAGCTTCAGGAGGGGTAGGAAGAAGAGTAATTGTTGGAAGTGATCCCACTGTCAACCACAATGGGCCTGCCTGCTGATTGCAGACCTTTCCAGTCCATGCCCAGCAGACTGCCTGAAGAAGTGCTACTGAGTTAAGGAGATATCTCCCTCCTGCCTCCAGTCTCCAGTGTGATGTTAGGGTTTGTGTTTATTTCAAGAAGCTTGCTTTCAGTCAGAATAGCAGTGCCTCTTCCCACTGGAGGGTGTGAAAGTTCTCATAATGCTTTTGGAAAGGGCATCCAAACAACAGTGTCCTGGCAAAAGGGCATCCAAACAAGTATCTGGGCCATTTGCCAAGCTGGGGAAATCACTGTGCCTATAGTTGCCTAGATCTCTCCTTAGTTATTAAATTGTGGTAGACCTGCCAACACTAGTGGCATTGAGAGTAAATTACTACTTTTAGTAGCAGTCTACTGCCTCCTTGCTTTGGACCCTAATCTGCCACATTTCCAGTTACCTATTGACATACGTACACCTCCTCTCCATGTGTCAGGTAGGTAAGTTGTACATTAAGCAATAAATTAGATGGCTTCACATGGCACTGGACTTTCCAGAGCAACTTGACTTTTCCAGAAGGAGAATCTGCTTTCTCAGGACATGAGATGGTGATGGTTGGGTGGCAGCCCAGGAAATGCCTCTGGTGTGTCACACCATATGATGAAAAACTGGTTGTGGGATTTCATGCTTCGTGCATGAAGCTTAGGGATACAAGGGTACATCTTAATTGTTGAGTTGTGCAAATACTGTGTGCATAATGGGGACCCAGTTCCCTTTCTGTCCTGTTAGTACAGCAGAAGTGAAAGGTCTTAGATAGGAAACACTCTCAGTTTTAACGTTAAGAGTAAAAATACTTAATCCTTATGCATGCTAAGTAAAAGTTTAAGGAGCCACCTGCCTGTTTGGTTATAAATCCCAACTAACTGTGTTTACCATAGTCAAACATGTAATTTAACACTAACTAGATTTCTCTGTAAGCAAGGAGATTATTAGCTGTCTGGGCAGGAAGAGTGGATCACAGTTCTGATCCTTACAAGTCAGTGCCCTGTGGTGGTTAAAATGTCCCCTCTGTGTCTCCGTGGGCTTCCACAAAACACACAGGGTACGATTTTTAACTGTGCAAACTTAAGGAAAAGCCTTCAGGGGACCTGAGAACACTTCAGCACTGAGGAAATCTCCCTCGCAAAGGTCCTTTTCCATGTAGCAGTCATAGGTGTTCACAGTATATACATGTATGGATTCACGATCCTTTTTGTACCTTACAAACAGAGAAAATTAGAAAGTTGGGAAAACACAGCTATAAAAATAAAATATAAGAAAAAAGGAAAAGAAACCAAAATTATATGTAACACAGACAGTGTTGCAATCTCTTCAGCTTTCTCCATCTCTGGACGCTGCCAGAATAAGCACCAGAACTGGAGTCTCCGCACTGCTAACACAGCCCTAGCCATTGCTGCTGGCATGGTGGTTTTTGCTTATCAGGTTTCCCAAGGGGCAGGGAAAGCCTGATTGAAGGACAGTGGCTTGGTGGGCTATTACAGGAATGTGCTAATGAAATTTGCTGATGATACGAGGTTCAGAGGCATTGGCTGTGGAGAGGAGAATGAGAGTCTCAGCTTTGGATTACTCAGGGTAATAGAAATGACACAAAATGGAGTAGGGCTACAGGGAATAACAGCCTGGACTTGTAGTGTTGCAGCTGGAAAGGGCAGTGATGAATGTAGTAGGCCAGGTGTTTCCTGCAGAGGCAGGAAAATCATGAGCATGGCATTGGCAAGCTCTCCTCGGGAGGCCTTGGCAGTGGAGGGTTTCTGGGAAAGCCACAGGCATGGAAGCCCCATCGGATGACAGGAAGACACCAGCCATGTGTTTAGCCTAAGAAAGCGAAGTCTGAAGGAGAAATGCTGGGCTCTTCTAGCTCTGCTGGATGTAGAAGACTACAGGAATGTACACCAGTGATCAGCACTGGTTCTCAAAGTAGAGAAATTCAGAAACAGCCTCTTGATAGGAATAATAAGAAGAGGAAAACTGCTTGTAAAAGAAGCCCGAGTCCTTTATTTGGGATTGAGGCTTGCCTTGGAGTCATGCGACTTGATCTACCCAAGTTCAAAGTTTCCCCTATAGCAACAGTCAGTTCAGAAAAGTCTTGCATAAATCTCCCACCATTTTATGTCCCAGAGTCTGTATCCCTACTGTTCTTCACACACCCAGCTCCCATTTGCCAACAATAATAAATAAGGTGGCATGAACAGGTAAGAAGAAGGTGACATGTTTGGCTGGAGAGAAGGATTTGAGATTCCGACATTAGGTATACAAGTCTATATGTATAGCTTGTAAATCCCGGCCGGATTTGTTTGGTTTAGTCATTTGAGACTCATCCAGTAGTAAAAATAAAAACTTCAAACTTACGACTGTTTCATCATCTGTGGTTTCTTCTTCCTGACCAAAACCTAGAGCTACAGTTCATCTTTGTAATCTACCTCTAGTTAAAGAAATGCTATCCTGGGTCTTAATCAGAGTAAAGCCTCCTTTGGGCACAGAATATTAAATTTGGGAAAGGTCTAGGTCTGCACACATATTTTTCATCCCATGTAAGTAGCCAGGTCTGCTGTCAGGAGGCATGGAGAGGAGATTGTCCCTGGTCCAGCTCCTGCTGTCATAAACAAGGGCATAGCAAGCACAGACACTAAGACCTTGTCTTGGCCTTGTCTCAGCTCTCATGGCTTTGCGGAGACAAGACAGGTAAGATGCAAATCATTCAGGTCAGTGTTTAAACTTCCACTCACTATCGAACTGATGATCTGTCAAAACACGGCTATCTGAGGACAACCCAACTGATCAGCGGGCAGCTGGGTTTGGCATTACCTGTAGCTGATTTCCTGCAGCTAGCGCGGGCTCTTCGGAGGTAACGAAAGTCCCATTGCACCTCAGCCATCTCTGGAAGGCAGTGCAATTTCTCCAGCACCTGAAGTCAGGAACATACCTAATGATCTCTGCTAGGCAAAAACTTAAACACTGCCAGTGTTTATTGCACCTGGGACTCGAGCTCCCTTCCTGGGCTTGACCAAGGGGCAGCAGACTTTCCATCTGGCATCAAAGGACTTACAGAGACTGTGTTTTTCCACTGAGAAATTGCAAGGTTTCCTTTAAATGGGTAGCTTCATCTTTCCTGAGATCCCATGAAAAGGTGGAAAGTACAGGCAGACAGTCTTTGCGGTAGCTGGTCTCCGTGGAAAGCAGTCTCCTGTTGCCCCACACCATGTGGCAGACCCCTGCAGACCGCTCCATCTAGAAGTATCTCTAGGTACTTCACAGCCCCACAAATCAGGGTCCAAAGAAGGTGGCAGGGGGGTAGCTGAGCAAGGGGGAGTCTGGCCATGATTGCTGGTCAATCTCAGAGTGATGCCTTGCATTTCTCCTATACTCAGAGGAGATTGCTGACCTCCATCAGCCACAAGGTAAACTCTGTATGCAGTTATTCCTTCAGCCTTCACAGGTGGTAGGAGGTCATATAAACTCTTCAAATGCCCCTCACTCAGTGTTCTCTTGTAATGTGTTTTCTCCTGGTCCTATCTACACCCTACACGTAAGACTCCTGGCTCTTGCTGGGCATCTCCAGCCCTGCTGGAACTACTTTCCAGGGCATGGCAAACCTGAGACACAGGCTGGTTTGTCACCATCAAAAACCCTGTTCCCAGCCTGCTTCATTGTGGCCCCCATGCAGACAGAAAACCTCCCCTCCAGCCTCAGTGGGCCTGGGAAAGGGTTTGAACATACCCTTTGAGTGACCTGCCCTAAGACTGTGCTGTAGAGAGGCATAAATTACCCTGCTCCTGCTGGCTGCGCAGAGAGCATTAAATGACTCACTAGGCTTTTCTGCCAGTTTATTGGGGTTTTTTTCTCTTTATTATTATTATTATTATTATTTAGCCTCCAAAAGCATTTTTCGTATCCTCTCATCTGCTTTTAATGGAATGCACTCAGTTTACTTTTTTTTTTCACCCAGGATTAAGGCATGATTTTTTGTGTTTAAACCTGGGCTGGTCATTATCTCTGTCAAAGTTTTTAGTATGTCTGGGGTTCCTTTACCATGCGCGTTAGGGAGAGCAGGACTCGAAGCAAGAATAGATGTCTAACATTTATTCACTGTGCCTACCATGAAAGCCGTTCCTGTTTGAAATGAAGTCTTGTTATCTCAAAGATGCCTCTTACTTCTGCAGTGGCAGCTGCCAGAGGAAATGCATTACGCTTCCAGCTTGTACAGGGGGGTTGTGGCTGTGTGTGTGGGAAGAGGCGTGTTTTTACTGGAAGGACCCTTTACCCAAGTGCAGATGCCTTTCCAGCACAAAGTACTTGCTCCTGGGATGAGGGACACCAGGACAAGCAAAGATGGAGTCTGATCCCTGGGAAAACATGGGAAGAGCAATTGAGATGAGTGGTGTGAGCATGTTGCATTTTTAGGTTGTCTCTACTGTTACTTGGCTCTGGAAGGCTAACATGCTTTTCTGGTGGAGCAGAGGGCCTCCAAGAGGAGCAGCACAGCCCTCAGTGCCCACCTACACAACAGCACATCAAGGTCTCAGTCCCAGCCTTTCCCGAAGCCTTAGCCAGCACTGAATATGGAGGCGTGTGTGGATGAGAGGGGTGCTTCTCTGAGCAGCTCTCCGAGTTACGTCACTGGAAATAAACAAGGAATACAGGCACAGTGCAGGGAAGGGGGAGGGAGGCAAACTGGGAGGGTGAGCCCAGAAGCAGGCAAGGGAGAGGAGAACAGCAGAATGCCAGAATCAGAGGCAAAAAGAGAGCTCAATGCTGTCATCAACCCAGGAGGATCAGGCGAAGAGCATGGGCGTTCCAGGGACTGTGTGTGGCTGTGCTGGGACTTGTGGGTGTATTTGCTGTCTGACGGAGATTGCACAGCATCTTCATCATCCCTATCTAATATATTGATTGTGATTAATGCTATTACGCGGCATATCTGATTAATTAACAATGGCTTCCCACTTGTGACTGCTCCTAGACCAGCAAGTGCATCAGCTCTCGCCTGGCAGATGCTGGCAGTGGAATTGCTGGTGCTGACAGCGTGGCTGCCTGCGTGGGAGCATGGTGGCCAGGGCACTAACAAAAGGACTGGAGGAGAAGTGCAAAAAGCACCATGTTGGCGGCAAACTGAGCTTTGTCACAGGAGGTGTGGGGTGGCCCATTCCGCCAGCAGGAAGGATAGCAAATGGGAGGATGTTCATCTGGTCAGATGGAGCAGGAGGCTTGGAGAAGTCAGAGTTGCCCCTGTGCAGGGCCTTCACCTTCCTCACAGCGCTGGCTCCCAACCACCAGACTGTAGGCTTTGATCCCCCTCCAAATGGAGGGCTCAGCACTATTTGGACAGGCGGGTTTGAGGCTCTTCATTGCCTTATATGTCCTCCTTATTTGGCATTAACTGTTTTTTCTCCCCTGTAAAGTTCTCCAGCTTTGCCAGGGAAAAGTCACTATGGGAGCCTCTCTCCTTGACCTCCATGGCAGGGGAAATCAGGAGCCTGCATGGCTGCATCTTCTCTCTTGTGCTCAAAAGCCATCTTGATCTGCTGCCACAGTAACCAAAGGAGAGTGGTGAATGTTTTGCAGCCTCTTGTGTGTGGAGGACGGCTCTCCCTGATCTTCCCCCTCATCCAGGGGCAAAGCCACCCTTTGGCATCACCTTCCCTGCTGTGTGTCCACCCTCCCCCTGCCCCAGTTGCCATCTCTCCCTGGGATATTTTTTCTGTGGATAGTTTCTGATAGCTGATAACCTGTTACCATGACAACTGGCCTCTGCTGTGACATCGGTCTTGAAACAAGCCCAGGCTGATGGTTTTCAAAGTTACCCCATGCCTCAAGCGGTCAGAGGGCTGCCTTTGTGCCCTCCGTTCATCCCTGGCATGTCTCTGAGGCCAAGAGGAGGGCGGTAAGGTTTCCCTTTAATGAGGGCAGTGGTTGCCCAGCTACATTTCTGTGTACTAGTGAACCAGAGAGAGATTAAAGGAAATAGGCTCCACTAAAGGATTAGCAGATTTGGGTATTCAACTATCTCTTTAAATTATTATCCCTAATTACGAGTATGATGAAAGTCCACTTGGTGAGGGATTAGGAAAGAGTCAGATGCAGCTCTTGGGGCTCTTGTGCTAGTCCTGGGCTCCGGGGAAGATCTCCATGTTGTGCTTTTGTGTGCTCCACTCTGCTCTTGCCTGTTCAGGTTAGAACAGCCCACTTAAGAGCAGGCTGATGTCCTGGTGTTCCCTTTCCTCCCCTCTGAACCCAGTGAGATGTCCCATGTACAGGAGAAGACAAAGGTGAGCAGGACTCTGTCCCCTTCCTGGCTCCTCACCATCTCCCTTTGCTTCCATTTCTGATTGGACATGGTTTCTTTGTCTTCCGACATCATGACATGATTAGAGCCTCCTCATCTTTTGCAAATCCCCTTGGGGTCCTCATGTACGCTCTAGACAGAAAAATTATTAGTGTTTAAAATCCACTGTATATGTAGTCTTTGCTACATATAGATCTTTTGCATCTGCTACATTATTTTCCACTTAAAGGGCTCCAAAGTGGTTTTCAGGGACAAGACTCGGATTCCTGCTGCTGGTGGAACTTGTGGTGGCAGGGAAGAAGGTCACTGTCACCAAAGACATAACGGTTCAAATGGGTCCAGCCACTGGAAGTGCTCGGCAAATGAGTGAGCTGAAGGACGGGAACTTCTTCCTAGGAGGAAAGTTGAAATTGTGGCAGGAGATAGGGACCAACCACCTATGCCTGCAGAGTGCACACAGAGAGGTTTTAGGTAATTTTGGGGGATGCGGAACCCCCATTTTCCTGGGAAGCTAGCACATTTCTTCCTGGCAGCCTGTGGGGTCTGGAGTGAGAATCAACTATGATACAGTGCTGAGCACTGGGGACCAGAAAGGGGTCTAAGCCCAGGGGTTGAACTAATTAAGCTCAAACACCCTCTGGGGAAGGATGAGGCTGAGAGGGCTGGGGAGCGAACAAAGCAGCTGGTAATCCATGAGACTGGGTTTTATCAGGGACTTGGTGGTAGTAATTCCGTGGGAAGAGCAGACCTTACTGGCAGCTGGGAGAAGGACCCTACAACCCTGTGTGTGAACTATGCTTCAGGACAGCTCTTCAGGACCCCCAAACCCAGGGGCAGCAGCCTGGGTTCTCTTGTGGCTGTGGTGTTGTGCTGTAGATTTGACTGAATAATTCCTTTCTTTGAGTGTTGGGTGTTTGGGGGTGGGGGAAGGGTAAATCGTTGGCAAGCATTCGAAACATAGCAATTAATAGGATTAAAGTGTCATGTTTTACAGGACTGTGTACACAACTTAAAATAATGGGAATTGTAAAAGTTCTCCCAACTGACGAGGAAGGCACAGCTTTGCGAGTTGGAGTGCCTTATCCAGCACACCAGAGCATCTTTTTGGGATGGGGAAGAAATGAGCAACAGTGCTTGGGAACGGCATGACTTGGGGGGAGGAGTTGGTATATAGGCTTGTAAAGGAAACCTGAGTTGACCCGGGTGGGGAATGGAAACCACATCCAAACCAGACATCATCATCACTGCAGAGCTCCAAGTTATGTCCTGGTAACCAGATCAGTATTGTTCTTAGATGGTGATAACCATGGCTTTGTTGAGCTTCTTGCTGAGGAGAGGGAAGGAGGAGATCAGAGAAATGAGAAACCACATTTTGATTACTGTGACTCACGGAGATATGTGATCTGCCAGTTTCGCTACAGCAATGAGCTTAGGTTTGTGCATCTGGTGGAATAAGATTGAAGGAACAAGGAACTCTACATAGGAGTGAGCATCAGTGTGGTGAATCGAAAGTGTTCTAGTGCCCAGACATCCGCTGCCTCTATCACTGCCCTGTCTGCAAGACATGGTGGCTCCATGGTCCATGTCTCAAAGGGAAGGTCTTTGGGCCATGCTCAGGGTGGTCAATTAGTAACATCACAATCCTTAGCCAAGAGGTGTCAGTAATTTGACTTTACCACTTCATTTTATCTGCAGCATGTAAATGTGGGGATCTCCCAGGGGGATCAGTGCCAAACAGAGCTGGATTTTTGGAGGGTTTCTGTGTTGGGGATGTCTCTGAGGTTGGCTGCAACATGAACTCCTCTTGGGCCCCTGCATATGGCTGATATCCAAACCTGGTTCTCCTGTACTCCCAGTGGCCATGGGTTTAGCTGCTTCCCAGCAGGTAGGAGGAGACCCAGGCTTTGTGCATTACCTGGATAAGTGGCGCATCCTGAGCAATGGTATGTTGTCCCTAGCCTGGCCGATGTGGGAAGCACCTGCTGGTAAATAAACTAAGAAGCTTGAGAGAAGTGATCTGAGTACTGTTTCTACAAGCTTCATCTCACACCATTAACAACAGAAGATGAATTTTGCCTGTTAGTTTGCAGTCCTGGAGCTTGTGGTGATGCCGTGTGGCGGCAGGTTCAGAATCAACTGGGCTGACTGACCCAACCCCCTGTGTTCCACAGCATCACAGTGATTTAGACCAGCTACAATGTCAGTGTTGTGGGAGCAAGCACATTCCAGCGGGATCTGCCACTTTTCTTTGTCTGCCAGAGAGCCATGGAACTTCCCATAATGGTTCCCTCTCTACCACAAAGGTATAGTCCAAAACCATCTCACTTTTCCAAGAAAGAAGGCAGGATTAAGTTCCCCATAAAGATCAGCCTTGTCATCATCAGGTCTCCAGTTGAGTCAAGCCAGTCTCTACATTGTCTAGTACACCAGGGCTGTGACCTCTGAATCAAATAGGTCCTAAATTAGGAGTCCTCTTAGCCAGTGGGGTCACAAACCCCCAGGAAATACATCCCTAGAAATGTAATGAACCCAGCAGTGCTGTAGGAAGTAGATCATCCATGAGAAAGTCTGAATACAGCAGGGCTAGAAACTGCAACCACAAAGCAAGCTGAGATTGTCACTGAGGGGGAACAGATCCCACTGGCAGGAGAGGTGGCACAAAATCTGTTTCCTTTAATTTCCATGGGAAACACCCACTGTAGACAGGGGCAAAATATGTGTCCTTCTCCTGACACTAATCAGCAGTTACCAGGTTCTTTGTGTGAAGATCTGCACAACGACACTGCAATATTTGGGGGATGTGAAGGGCAGAGGGTGGACTAGATTTATTCAAATCCAGTTTAGGAGAGATTTCTTTATGTGTTGACTCTGAAATTCACAGCAAGGACAGAACAAAGCTCATGCAGCACGAAAGCCTCACAGGAAAAAAACCCAAACAAGTGAGCAGCTCAGCATGGGCGGTTAATCCCCTATTGTCAAGGAAAGCCAGAAAGCAAACCTCCTCAAGCTTGTGATGTGCCCACTTTCCTGCCAGGCTGGTCTGTAAAATCTCTGCCCCCAGCAGAGACTCCTCCTAGCTCTGTTGCAGTTGTTGCTTCTGCACCATTTCATCACGGACCTCTTATGTCATGTTTACAAGGTGCTGATGGAAACCTGGTTCATAACTCTCAGATGAGGAGCTGGGGCTGTGCTGAATGAAAAGCAAGAGTTAGAAGCAAATGTTCCCTTGAATGAGATCAGTTGTTACAGGTTTACATTTCTTTCAGATATATATCCTTGTCCAGCCCTCCTCTGTGCCTGGGGGTCACTGCTGCAAATAATTAATAGATAAGTGAAATGCTGTGCTGAGATTCCTGCATTTAAGCAGAAACGCGCTCCCTCTTGAGCTAGTTTTCTGATGACTGGCAAGGAACAGAACAACCCAGAACTCCCTGTCCCTTTAGCTGAATGCTTTTCCGTCATGTTTCAGTAACAGCATTCAAAGTCACCCTCTTGCTGATTTAAATGTTTCACAGCTTGCAGGGCTTTAAATGAGTTGTGTACTATGAACAATAAATTATATCACAGCATGTGCAATTGGGTTCAGCCTAAACATGAACACTCCTTTTCTTTTCTTGAGTCAGCGAGTTTTCCTGGATAACTTTTAAGGCCATTTGTGTTAAATATCATCTGTGCAGAGGATCTGGGACCTGTCTCTTCGAATGCCGAGGTCAATAACTGCCTACCGAATGCCAGCAAGAGCAATAAGGATTTTAGTTATCCACACTCCTCTTGCCAGGGAGATGATGGCTTTGTTCACGGAAGTCTGTACTGGCTCTAGAGTCCTGAGTTTGACCCTTAAGTCCACATTTAGTTCCCTGGGGCATTTGCCCTTACCATGCCTCGGTTTCCCCAGCAGTAAATTTGAGATAGTGGCTCTCCCTCCTTATAAAGTGCTATGAAGTAAACCTGAAAAACAACTCATGTAGTTTCAATATGGTGTTAATAAATACTGCAATAGGAATTATTTGGTAGCCTTACATATAATTATATACCCTCCTTAATTATTGAACAGATGCTTTAATAAAACATGCAACAAATAATTCAACATCTATTCAAGGAAAAAAAAGTACAAAAAATCTTCCTGTAAATATATACAAAAAATAATTTGTGTATTATTTAAAAACCAGAGTAATCCTTTTCTCTGTCTATAGAGAATAATTGAATAGAAAAATATTGAAGTTAGGAAACAGCAAATTAATAATTCACATAGTATTTACAGTCACAGTACACTGTATTTTCCACCAAATGCATGTTCTCTTCGCCAGTCAACCAGATAGATGCTGCAGTCTGAGGCACTTGTACTGGGCACTTTTGTGAGCCATTTTGTGACTGGGTGATGCTGCTATCAGTGACTTATTAAGTTGTCGAGCTGACAATGGCGCTGGTGAAATCTTGCCAAGATGGAAAGCCAGCCCCTGACTAGAGGTCTGCAACATTTCAGCTCCAGCATCCAGAGCATCATACAACCCATGCTTCAAGTGAGGACCAGTGGTCTACTTTGTATGATCTGCATCCTGCTCCCATTGTCATAGACTGAATCCAGTTTATGACTCACAAAGAAATTGATTTTAAATTAGTTACCTTGCTCCTAGCTCTGCAATGCTCAGTTTTGGAGGTGATTGTCCTATGTTAACATTTATTCTTCTCTGGAATTGTCTGAAAATCTATTGTTTGGCCTGTACCAAAATCTGTGCGTTGCTCAGGAGAAATAAGTGGTCATTTAGGGTTCTCATTTAAAGAAGAAATGGCAGTAGAAACCAAACTTTGCCACAGATCTCCTGTGGGATCTTGGTGAATCACTCTGAGCCAACCTGAAACCATCACTAGAGTGTGCAAATTTGGGGGAAAATAGAACAATTTGGCTCACCTGCTCTCCTGAACCCTCCTTCTTGCCCCTCTAGGGGGCAATGCTGAGAGGTGCGCACCCTCAGTACCCAGGTACTGGGTGCTCAGGGTTCCTCTGGGCTGAAGCAGCACTGCTACAGGGGTGATTTGAAAGCAACTGCTTGTTGTGGAAACATGAGATGATGTCTGTGGTGCAGCTTGTAGACAACCAGGTTGTACCCCCAAAAGGCAGCCTCGTCCAGCAGTGAGGGCATCACTGCTCCATCCCCGTCCCCAGCCATGACACGGGGAGGTGTCCTCACACCTTGCACACACAGCAGCACAGGAGGAGACATACCAAGGGCAGTGCTGGGCCAACCTCAGTAAGGTCAGACACCAGGCTGGGGATGTCTGCACCTGGCTGCAACCCCCTGTTAAATCAACCCCCCGCATCTACCACTGGGGAGGCATTTGCTGTGGCTTTCAACTCCTATGCGTACAAGAGGCTAAAGCCTAAGAGTCAGATGGATTTAATGTGGGCAGCCCTCTGGGGAGGATTTCAGACCTGAACTCAGCAGCTTTTGGGCCACTTTAGTTCAGATTGGCTCTAACCTTCCATTTTTGCCAATGACATTGCCCAGGGCATGTCTCTATAGAGTTCAGTGCCTTCAAAATTTGTGGGGGTTTTTGTGCTAAAAATCTTGGGGGACAAGGGCTTTTCACAGGCTCTTTGAACAGGTTTTCCTAAGATCTAGATTTCTATTGCATCCCTTCCCTTTCTTCAGACCGAAACTTAAGTACTGCCTGACTTCTCCAGGAGTTTTTCCCCAGAATGGTGAGCTGTTGCTCCCTTTTGAAAACCCAGAGCATTCACAGCATCCATGAGCTTAGGGGACTGGAATCAGGGAAAAGGAGTGGTTTTTTTCCTTTCTAGCTCACTGGTCAGCAAATGCCCATGCGGGGTGATCCTGTCAGGAGAAGAGCTGAACCTTGTTCTTTGTCCCTAGCCCTGGACAGGGCAGTTTCGAAGGAGTGAGATGCCAAGACATGCTCATAGCTAGGCATTAGCAGGGCTGAGATGGAGTCAGGGAGCTTTTGGGGAAGTCAGGAGTTTTGGTGAAAGGGGAGCAAGTGGTAGGTGGCTCTCTAGCATGGGCCATGATCAAGGAGAGGCCAAGAGCAAGGGAACATGTCTTCAGCCAGGACTTAAGAGTGCTAAACCCAGAAAGAGTGGAAGTGTTTGTGCAGAGCAGGGGAAGAAGGAGCCAGTGGCTGCCTTTGCATGACTGAGAGACCAGCCCTCGGGGGGACATCTGGATCTGCTGATGAGGGTGGAGAGGGAGTCACCGGAGATTTGCATCAGGATTATTTCTTCAATCAGGTTCCTCTTGCGTTTTTCCCCAGGAGGCCCTGACTGACAGCTCTCCAGCAGGGATTCATGCCGTGCTGTCAGTCATTCATTACTGCCGGAGATGCTCCGTGCTGACGGCAGCTGCTGGTGGGACCGCAAAGGTGCGGGAGGTGTCTGAGGGACAGGAAGTACATTTTACTCCATGTATCATTTCCCTTCCTTGCCGGGGCTCTCGTGACTTCATATCTGGCAAAGACAGGGGTATTATCTTCAGCTCTGTGACCAGATTTTAATGAGGCAGTTCTTTCATTTCTGCTTTACATTCATTGAACGCCTGGATGCGGAGAGGAGGCATTGCACAGGGATTAAACCATTATCAAAACTGCCAACAGTGGCAAGCGAGAGTTGCCATTCATGCTTCTTGTCCCAGATCTCCCACAGAGGCTGTGATGGCCACCTGGCTCCAGTCAGGAATTTCAGTAGGGGATGGTCAGGCAGTTTGGGGTGAAAGTCATTTATGAAAACCCGTTTATACAGGGTTAAGGCTGTAAGACCATGGAGCATAAAAGGCTCACAAATGCTTCACAAATGTTGCCTTGCCATCCAACAAGCGAAGGATGCAGGTACAAGTTATGACTGGAGTCTCCACTGGAAGCTCTTACATGGCGAAGGCTGGTGGGGCTGAGTGTAGTGATGTGGCCAAATACCCACTGATACTGGAATAGACTGGCTCTTGACTGCCTCAGATTAGAGCAGGGAACATGTGTTATCCTGAGGGTGCAGTGTGAATGTATGTCAGGTCCATCCTGATCAAAATGACCCTTTTGGTTCATGTCTTTTAGTGGATTTTCTTGGACACTCATAACCACATTAGGGAAAGCAGAAGAAAATGAAAGGACAGGATCCACATGGCAACGCCCGCTATTTTTGCTTCTCCATCCTCTCCCACATTTTTAGCTCACATCATCTATAACTGCTTGCTTAGGTGAGGTCCTCGGTCATGGCCTTGCCTTGGTTACAGGGCAGTGCCTGGAGAGAGGTGCTGCAGGTTTTGTGTGGTTCATCTCTCCTGGCACCCCTGCAGTTGTCCACTTACAGGTACAGTCTTGGCATTGTCCCACTCATTGGGTTGCACATTGGCAGGGGCCTAAAGTTAGAGCCTGGCTGTTGCTGGTAGCAGTATCTGTTCTACCATCCAGCTGGATCAAGGGAATGCTCTGCTCCTTTATAGTTTTATCATTAGCGATAGACTTCATTGCTGCTGTAAAGAACTTTTTCTGGACCTTTGGCATGTATTTAATATATTTAGCATCTGTTTCATGCTAATGCTGATGTTTTCTTTTGCTCCTGAGAGCACCAAAAGAAGAACTGAAGTGAGATACAGATTTTCTTCTCCAAAAAATATAAAGGGCATTATTCACAGTACAGATATATTTAAATCAACTGAAAGTCTGTCTTTGCCTCTATATACATATAGTGCAATTTCAACTAAAATTTAAAAATGAGGAAAGTTATCCCTATAAAAGCTAATTATATTCAAAGACAATCAGTGTAAACGAGACATCGAGTGATCAAAAATATTTTTGCATTTCTAGAAAATTTAAATTCTAGTCAGCCTGATTGTGCAGGAAAAAGCCTAAAAATATCACATCTCAGATTTCTTGATATGTAATTTCTGCCATTGAGATCAGAGAAGGGAAATTTCCAAGTGCACAGGGAAGGTAAGCACACTGTATCCTGTACATCTCCAGAAACGTCCAGAAACTAAGCACTGTCCCCATGGATTAATAATGGATATGGCACAGTGAGGAAGTGTCAAGACCAGCTCACTGGCCATGTCTGGTTAATGGTTACTGCTACAGCTCCCAGCCTGAGACTCTTCCCTAACATTGCTGTCATCACATCAAAAAGCATGTGTCCATGTCTGTCTCAGCTTCCATTAGAGACAGCACGGTGTAGGACAGGCATCATCTCACCCAAAATAAGCCAAAAAACCTCTTCCCTCTCTCACCTGTCTTGACTCATCCCTACACCAGGAGCCTAGAGAGGCAACCTCAGATGGAGATGTCTGCACAGGAGGACTGCACATTCGATGCGATAAATCCCACCCGCATTTCTCTCAAAGTGTTTCTCTTGCTGTCAGTGCTTTTCTCAATGTCTCTCTTCATTCCAGATTTTAAAAAGGCTGGTGTTGCCGCTATCTATAGGTTATGCAAATATCTTTTCTTTTTTTTTTTTTTTTTATCCAAAATACACCACCATCTGTGGAATACACCTTTGCTGTGTTTCTACAAAGCAAGAAGCTGAATAACTAGCTCACCTCTGCTTGGTGAAGGAATGATAGTGGGAATTACACGGGAGAAATCTGTAACGTCCAGAATGGAGTGGAGTGCAAGAACAAGGAAGAGGGGGTTGGAACTAGATGATCTTATGGTCCTTTCCAACCCTAACTATTCTATGATTCTGTGATTCACTGCTTCTTCCAAGGATGCCCAGTTACCAGATAATTGGTCAAAAGGCAGGAAAAAAGGCACAATGCATCAGCTGGAAGCTTACTTCCTTGGGATGTCATGGGAGGAAAGAGACTAAAACAAATGAAAGAGGGATTAGCAGTTATTAAACTCAGCGGTCCAGAAGTGACCTCTTTCAATGAACTTTTGGTCTGACCCCATTCTTATGAAGACTGTCACTGTGAAATATTAACCCAAATCACTCTTGCAACCCCGAGAGGAATACTAATTAAAACACAGTTGCCTGGTCCAGGGCAGACAGTCCCCAGTAGCAATGGGAAGAGATTCAACAGATACTCTTGACTTAGAGGCAGTATCATCTCCTGTCAACAAAGCAGAGGAGCCCAGCTGGACCCTTGAAATAGGAAGCTGATCTGCATAGCCTCAAGCAAGCCATTTCCTTGGTATTGCTTCTGACCCTGATCTGTCTTTCTAATGCAATGGTCACCCCTGTAGGGCAGGAGCAATCGTTTACTATTTGTCTGTTCAGTTCTTAGGAGAAATGAGTCGACCTCTCAGGCAGTGCCTCTCACTGTGCTTGCAGTAGAGACCCAAATTGGCAATAATTATGTCTATTATAGATAAAAAAAATCCAATCCACTGTGTATTTTATTCTGTATATTTGAAGCTGTTCCATTTACAGGCACCCTCTATGTGTCACTCCACTTACAGACTCTGATGCAGATGGTCCAATTATTTATTAATCTGGTTTTAAAATATCCTCAGATTGTTTCAGCAGGAGACACTTTCTTCAAGGTCCCAGTTTCAGCAGAGTCAGTAAGAGTTTTGCTGTTGAATTTGCTGGAGAGTAGGATTGAGGTTTCTTTCGTCCTTTCTAACCTTCCCTTTCACATACTACAAACATCTCTTAGACCTGGGAGAGGCATTTACTCTTGTGGTGCATATATTTTTTTTAAATGTCTGAAATTGAAGGGATTGCATCTTAAATCTTTGCCTGCATCCCTTGAGTGCCCTCATACTCTCACAAGCCAAGGGAGCATGGATCAGAAAAAGCATAAAAATTTCTGTAAAGATATGGGTGTTTTTTCTTAGTGCCACATGTCCCAGAAGACTTAGAAAGGTGGAATGTTTGCTACAGGCCTGAAAGAACTGGTTTTAGTCTCAGCTCCTTGGATCTTACCCCAGTCTTTGAGTATATAAAGCTGACCAGGTGATTCATTCAATCCAGGCACCACAGCTGAATCAGGCATCACTGTGACTCAGGGTTTTCCCTTGCTGTGACATGAAAAATGTTTCACTGCAGAATAAGCACGATCTCCTTCAGCCAGCCATCAAACTGTCCACCAGCCACATTCATGGGCTAGGACACGTGTGCTGCAGTGAAACCCAAAGGCCAAATTCACCCAAACCATAGAGGACTTTAAACATCACCCTGGGGATCATGCCCTTCCTGAAAAAGCAGAGGAAGAAAAAATGCTAGGAAACAAATTTGCCACCTTGGTGTTTTTCCAGCACCATTAGTTGAGCACTGTTGCTGTTGTGCTCAGGGCATGTCCAGCATCAAAAGGGTCCAGAGAGCAATATCTCAGATCTGTGCCTGCAACCTGGCTTTACAGAATGAGGTCTGAAAATAGCCACAGCCTTCAGAAAGTCACAGCAGAAAAGAACACACACAAGACTTTCCTCTTGTGCATTCTGTGAACGTGAGGTCGTGGTACAACACTGCTGTTGCCACAGCCAACCTGAGCACACCTGGGAGAAAGACTGCTTGTACTGAATGGGAAAGTGTATTTTAGAGGTCTGAACCTCTGCCTCCAGTTCAGTGCTCTGCCACACATGCAGGAACATCTGGAGAGGCATAAATGAACAGGGCAGCAGGCTTTCCCATGACAGATTCTTATTTGGCCTCATATCCTGACCTGCCTCACAAAAGTACCTGTCATTCAAATCCCATCATAGCAAGGTTAAGCTCCCTTTTGTTGCACAAAGTGAGTAAATTTACAAAGTCAGTTAATTGGTATACTTGGTTTATGACCATTAAGTTACAGTGCAGCAGAAAAGGTTTTCTACAATAATTGTTTTATTCTTGGGAAATGAAAGGAACTGTTTAATTCCCTTTTGTAGTGAACTGTTTGGACAACACAACATTTGAACTAATGGGTAGGAAACAAAGGAATTCTGCTATTAAAGAGAAGTGAAAGTCCTCCCAGCACTGCTGCTGATGGAGCGATCCTCCCACTCCCAGCTCCATGGCTGAAAGCATCACTGCACCTTGGGTCTTGGAGGGAAACATAGACAAGAGGGATATTCAGGACTTCTGCTTTGCTGAAGGAAATCTTCAGCTCATCTGGGCTTTTGCTGCTGTGCCCCTCCATGCTTTTTCTTCGTATTTTATGGCTTTTGTAGCTAGGGGTTTCTGTTGTTTAAAGATCCTTTGGCTTCAGGAGCAGATTAGATCCTTACCCTGCCGCTAAGCATACAGGATGTGAGGGAGTAGTGTGGGGTTGAGTACCAGATGAGCCTTGGGCAGATCTGGAGCTGATCTAGTGGGGAGCAGAGCCATAGGTTATAAAAATCCTGTTATAAAAATCTCTCTGTCCCTAATGCACAAATATTAAACATTTTATAAACTTGCGCAGTTTGTGTAAATTTTATAAACTCTGAGGCTTCCACCTCAACATGCTGGTCTCACAAGGCTCCAAAATACGCCTTCTGGTACAAATAATATCCCTACGCTTGCTGCTCTAAAGCCCGGCACACATCAGAAGCATAAAGATGTGTGTTTCTTTCTTCCCCTAGAAAAGAGAGAAGGTAACTGAGCTCCTTGAGGAAGTCTGGTATCTGTGTCTAACACAAAGACTTGGTGTTGTCACTGAACATATGGTGATTTTGAATGAGGGGAGGCCTTCTACCAAGCAGCAGTGCAGAAACAGGCTATGCATATAACTACAGCAAGGTGGTCTCATGAGCCGAAGTTTGGAAGTCCAGGAAAAAGAAACAGCTGCCAGGGGACCCAATTCTCCCTGTAAATCATAGAATAGACTCATAGAATAGTTAGGATTAGAGAGGACCTCAAGATCATCCAGTTCAAACCCCCTGCCATGGGCAGGGATACCTCACACTAAACCACGCCACCCAAGGCTCTGTCCAACCTGGCCTTGAACACCACCAGGGATGGATCATTCAAAAGTTCCTCGGGCAACCCATTCCAGTGCCTCACCACCCTCACAGTAAAGAACTTCTTCCTTATATCCAATCTAAACTTTCCCCGTTTAAGTTTTAACCCGTTATCCCTTGTCCTATCACTGCAGTTCCTAATGAAGAGTCCCTCCCCAGCATCCTTGTAGGCCCCCTTCAGATACTGGAAGGCTGCTACGAGGTCTCCACGCAGCCTTCTCTTCTCCAGGCTGAACAGCCCCAACTTTCTCAGCCTGTCAAAATACACAAGAGGGAGAACTCTGGGGATTGGAGGGGTGGGAAGAGACCTGTTCAAGCCCCCCACATTATTTTGCAACAGGAATACTTAATACAGATGGAACTGGAATGAATTTAGGGTGAAAATCATAAGTAAGTTCCTAAATGACCAAGTACTGAGGTTTTGGATATTTGCAGAAAGAGCTGGGGCATTAAATTGAACTGATTTTATAATGGAGCAGAGCACATTTGCAAGCAAATTTATATGACATGCAGTAACAGGAGGCTGGAGCTGGCCACTGAAGTGATCTCTTCAGTCTTGTATCTGTCTGTTCAAATCAGGCTTCAATTTCTTAATGTAAAGGCATTTACCTTAGTTAGGACAGGAAGATGTGTGGCTGGCCACCAGCACAAAGACCCCTTCCCATAGCCCAGATCTGCTTCCCATAGTCTGCTCTCTCTGTGGTTGGGCTGGAGGCTCCCAATATTTGGTCTAAGGAGATACTGTCAAGCTACTGTTCAAGGCAACAGAAACCACTGCACAAAAAAACCTCCTTCCTCTAAAGCCAAACCCAACTGTATTCTCCTTCTGGAAGAGCCTCCCTTGAACGCTTTTAGGATTTTTTTTACCTCTGGCTATAATGATGAAGGTGTGTTATTCCTCACACAGAAGCAATCCAGAAAAGGCACTCACAGAAATAGCAGAAGCATCATGGTTCACGACACATGAAGGCTGAACCAGAGTCTGTGTGAGGGGGAGACTCTTCCCAGCCCAGGAGAGCATCATCCAGCCTAAGGTAGCAGCCTAATTGTAGCAGCCTTCCAGTATCTGAAGGGGGCCTATAAGGACGCTGGGGAGGGGCTCTCCATTAGGGACTGCAGTGATAGGACAGAGGGTAACGGGTTAAAACTTAAACAGGGGAAGTTCAGATTGAACATGAGGAGGAAGTTCTTTACTGTAAGGGTGGTGAGGCACTGGAATGGGTTGCCCAGGGAAGTTGTGAATGCTCCATCCGT
>JANHGB010058326.1:0-35231 GCA_026283785.1 Coracopsis vasa | reverse complement strand
TTCCACCCCCCATGCCATGGGAAGGGACACCTTCCACTACACCAGGTTGATCAAAGCCCCATCCCACCTGGATAGATATGATGTTTACAGATGGTTAATCTAAATCATTGAGTCTCTTTTGTTAAGACATCTATCTCAGGCTTTTATACCTTGCAAAATAATTCATATGGCATTATTTTGTAGTAAAGCAGAAAAAACTTGCTGTTCATTGCCAGAAGAAACAAAGGAAATTCCAAAACTAAGAGCCTAATAAAATGGGAGATAATAAGTGTAAATGTATGTATGTCCATCTTTCTCACTGCCGAACCAATTCAAAGAGGAATTCAAATACCTTTACTGTAGAGTGCCTTAGAGCACAGGGTTTTATTACTACTGATCAGAGGGTATGCTACTCAGTAAAGTGCTGATTCATATGCTGTTCTACAAAAAGACAGGATAAGTACAGGGACCATTCTGCAAACATAAAGAACGGACTAGGACAGATGGGAAATAGGACAGGCAGACAGCCCTGTGCCAGAGAAGTATTCAATTACTGATTTTGAAGGGAAGACTTTTTCTAGCAGAACATAAAAATTCAGGAAGAGTCACACAAATTATCTCTCACAAAGTCATGAGGCAGCAAAAATAAATGTGTAAGTGGTACAAAAAAGCTCTTCATAAAAAAGCCCCCAAACAAAACAAAACTTAAACCAAACCACCAAACCAACCAATCAACCCACATTTACAGAAATGACAGTGACCCAATGAGAGTCACTGCAAAGGTAGTAGGACTGAAGATAAAGGATGTGCCTTAAGGCTTTCATGATTAGGTTTTAGTCTCTTGTCAACATGGACTCTATTTTAACCTGTGCACAACTAAAAGGAAATAAAGTTTTTGCAGGGTTAACACTGCATGTAAAATAGCCAGTTGATTCTGCCCATTCTGTATTATACCTAAAACTAAAGCCACAGCTTATAGAGAAGTCAGAGTTAATAGGGATGAGATATTTGAGTGTTGCCATAGGAGCATATTTCACTTGCTTTTCTGACATAATGCACATGTAGACCTGTCTAGCTAATAGCAGAGGTGAGCATGTGTGTATAGTTCCTTAGTGATAATTAAAGTACAAAGGCCACTAATTACAGTGAACTTGGTGGCACATAACAGAAACAGGAACACAGCATAGACCTAATGAATTCTTCCATTCAGCTGTGAAATATTTAATCCACTGTCCACCAGCAGGTATAAGGAAGGAACTAGGTTGTATTTTAAGATATGATGGAGATTCCGTAGAGGAAACCCCCAAAGCGATTTCAGGCAGACAAATTCCAAATTCACATTTGTTCAGTTTTCTCTTTTCCAGCACATTCTCATTAAGTTCTTACCAACAGCTCTTGGTTCTAAAAACCTGCTTAACAATCAAGAAATTAGAAAATACATTTTTCTCACTTTTTTTTTTTTTTTTTAAATTTTCTGTTTGGGCAGGAGCAAGACTGCTTTATATTCAAACTCCAATCACATTTCATATGTTGATGAGCAGCCAGTATTTGCCAATATTTTCTTTGTTCTGAGTAGTAAGTAGTAAATGTATTAGTTTTTTGTGGCTCAAATCAATTATATTTTTTCTCACATCCATGATTTTCTTTGGCTGGGTCATGCCTATATTAACTTCATGGAAAACAAAACATTCAACTTCATCTCATCTTGGGTGGAAACAAAAGAGAAAGAATCAGAAGTAGGTCCAGGGCAGCAAAGCAGAATAATATAAAGGTGGCTCTAGACTGTCAGTTCTGCAGTAACCTCAAATATTGGTAATGCTGCCTGGACACTAGCAAAGTCTGGGCATTGTGATACTGCTTCTCTGTTGGACAAAGTTGCAAGTCAGAAAGGAGAATGATGCAAGATCAGCTTCAAGAAACTGGCCTCTGTGTGCATCACGTAGGCTGTTCTGGCCAAGGGTTTTAACAGTCTATTCAGAGAAATCTTAGAAGGAATAGTACCATACAAATAAAATACATTATTTTATTTGACTTCATTAAAAAAATTACAGGAAACCTCAAGAATTAGCTTTTGCTTTGTGGAATAGGATGGGTTGTTTTTTCTCTCTAGACCCTGCAGTGATGGTGTTCAGACCACTGTGATTTCGTTTTCTTCAGTGGAACCTTACTTAGGCAAGGCTCTTGTTTCTAATCCCACTGAAAGAATTACACAAGAGGTACCAATGCTGACACATTTTAATTTATTTGCGTAATCTGTACCAACATTCTCTTCTGGTTCATGAAAGGATTTGTTTCAATATTGGACTTTGCTACAGTTTTATGAGTAAAAGAGGAAGTATTTGGATCTTTGTCATATAAACTGTTTTGTGAAAAGAAAACAGTAGAAATTAATTTATTGGCTGCTCTAAAATTCATAGCGTTTTCTTTGACATTCCTTTGCTGATAGTGCATGTAATTAATAAGCATTGCTGGCCCCATTGAGGCAAATCTATCACCTAGAACACAAAATTATGAAAACTAATCCTCAGTCAATGCTTTTGGGTGTATGCATCAATGTGTCACAGAAACCATAAACCTGAAAAAATAACTACAATGCAGTACAAACAACACATACATCATTTAGGATTCTACTTCAAGCTATTATCAGAATGTGAAGACCAAGTGTGGGGTCAAATTTATCCATTGCACCAGCTTATTACTTCAGCTGTATGTAAAAAGGCTTTAAAAGGAAGGGAGGGCTTTAGAGACATGGATTTTTTCATTGTGGCCAAGGCACATCTATGTATTGGCTTGCACTGATTAACAGAGTGAGACCCCACAGTCACTATATATGTGCGAACGAAAGAAATTAATGATGATACAGCTGTTTTCTTCTTCTGCATGTGGGCTATTTATCTTAATGTTAGTGAGCCTAGCTTTATTGCTATGCACTCATTTTGTATTTTGAGCAGCACATACTAAATATATTTATGCAGCCTTTGGCTTATTTTTAGGTAGAAAATAATTTAAAAATAAATGTGTGAAGCATCTTTCATCTGATTGTAAGCAGAATTGCTCAGCATACAATGCTCACAAATAGGAAACTCAACCAAAGAAAATGCTTTTCTTCTGAAGATTTTTTAAGTCTACCTGTTTCAAAACAAGCATATCTGGGCTCCAAAATTCACTCTGAGTTAATCCCTTGTAGCTTTGTAATGTATTTTTTCCACTTGCAAATGACTGGTACCACCTTTATTTCAAACTAAAAGAAGCAAAGATGTCAAGGTCACGCATTTCCAGTTTGCTGAAGCAATCTTATACTGTGACTATCTAGGCCAGCTGCCAGCAGAACTGGACTTTAAATATCTTATGAGAGCATCACTGCATATCTAGTTTAATTCTGCCCTGCAATTTAAAAGTCTGATGCAGAAAAGTACATGAAAGAATTTCTCATTCAATCAGCCTCACCTTGTTCATATACAGAAAAGCATCACATTGCTTTAAAGAGATACAGGAAATAAGGCCAACAACAAAAGGGTTTTATGCCTTTTGAGAAGGGAAAAATGGAGCAGTAATGGATCATGAATGGCGTGGTTGATATGTGACAGCGCTGAAATAATAAGCAAGAGGGAAAGAGTCTTTTGAGGTGGAGTCTCCCTGTCTGAAGAATGGGACCTGACCTGGAAATGGTAAGTGAACATTGTTTAGGTCTGAAGATGGTACAGAGAAAAGAACTGAAGAACAAACAAAACCACAAAATCTATTTAGGTTTTTATTTATTTATTTTGTATATTTATTTTTATTTCATTTTTACCAGAAATGGCAATATGCCTGTCAATAATGCCTTGATATACCTACTGGCTAAAAAAGTAATTTCAGGACAGTGCATAGATCAGCTGTAGAGCTTTTCTAAGCTACAGCAAAATAAGTGGACGGAGAGCAAGAATATCTCATGTAGTCCATTACCATCTTCTTTAAGCTTGATTGCTCTCACAGCTTATATTAATCACATTGCCTACAGTCATTGTGAAATGAACAATTAGGTTATGAAAATAAACAGTCAAATGATAGCTTATCTCAATTAGTCTTTAGTTTTCCCATACACACTACCACTTAGGGTCATGAATTAATTGTCTGTTGCTTTCCTCCCAGGAGCTCACCTTAGCTAAAGAATTTCATGGCACTGAAAAATATATCCAAGAGATTGTAAGTCTTTGTGTCCACATATAACCTAGAAGAAATAAGAAAACAGCTGTATATACTATCTAAATCCAATTCCCATTGTAAAAATAATGATGTCAAAGCTGATGATAGAAGATACATATCTTTGATTATTTCAGCAACAGAACCCAAATTCTCTTCTACAGTATTGTAAGCATTCACAGTGTTTTCCCTATAAGCAGTAAGTGTTAAAAGAGCAGCGTCTGCTTTGTCACTGCACATCTTAAATAAAAGCCTGAAAGACCAAAAAAGCAGTGTGAGATATTGCCATTTTATGGTGAGAGTTTAATGGATTAAGAAAGGCTTTATATGTTTCTTAAAGAACACTGTGGTTTGTATCAACTAGAAGGTTCTTTCATAAGTGGAGCATAGGGCCATGTAAATGCAGGCAGAAAGCGTAATCAAATATTATATAGAAATGGGCATGAGAAGTATTAATGGCAAGGGGTGGGGGGAAGAGGAAGTACTGGTCTGACTGTGCATTTAAGCTGAAAGAGTTGGAGAGCTTTTCCAAGGTTTGAATTTGAGAAAGTGTGAGAATGAAGTGCCAGTGTACAAGTGCAACAAATAAGGGTAAAGAATCAGGACTGAAGAAATGCAGATCACTAAAACTACAAATGAAATGTCCTTCCAGAAAGTGTCGTTCCAGAACAGATTTGACCCATCTTGACAGTACTCTATGGAGAATATCCAGTTTATTGTCAGTTAAGAGTGCTATATTCTTTCTACAAATCTGTGTGGGTGTGTGACAAAGACAGATAATGCCAAACACTACAGACAACTGGGAAAAGATTCAACTTAACATTAATCCACCGTCTTCGTGAACTAACTTTCATCTTTGCTTAAGCTTAACAAGGCCATCTAACACAATCAGCAGATGACGGAATATAGCAACTACAGATTTCTAGAACCGTGTCCATACAGCAGCATGGAGACACCATTGCTGAATTCTCAGTCAACACAGACTGTTCTGCAAAACTGCATAAGCAACATTATGGAAATAAAAATGCCACAGGTAGAGATGCATTGTATACATTTTTAGGGCCAAGAGTAACTGAGGTTTCAAACATCTCTGCTAAATTAACAAGTATTACTGGAGGGAGAATAAAGTTAATTCGTAGGGTTTTTACTGGCATAAAAATGAGACATGTCTGGGTGTACCTAGAGAGCCCCACTAGTGATGGAATTCTGCTACTGATTGTCTCCCTTCTCAAATGCATGCTTTAAATGGAGTTCATTTCAAATTAACATTTAGGATCCTAGGGAAGGAAAAATTAAACCCATAAAGTTCCAGTCTAGTAAGACAACATAAAAAAAAAAAAAATCAGTAAAAGAAAAAGTTCAGTAGTGTGAACTCAGCACTAACAGCAGTCAGCAGAATACACGTATTTGTGTCAGCGGTCAAAGTGAAAATGTTTTAAACAATTATCAGTATTTGTTTGCATGGAACATTGATACTATTATGCAAAATAGGCTGTAACACAATTTCTCATAAAGCTTGTTAGCTGACATGAAAGGCTGAAAGCTCAAAAGTATTACCTTCCAAGAAGCAAAGTATTCTTTCTACATTTCAAGATAAACAAGGACAGTTCCCTTTGACTTAGAAAGACTTGCCAATGTTCAACTTTATGTAATACTGCATCTTCACTGTGAATTTCGAGAATTCTGCCTGTTACTGAACTTCCTACTCATTGTCATCCCCCTATGTAAAACCTCAGCCCTTAGAAGATTGTACGGAAATAGTGCTTCCCAGTCACTTTGTTCATACAATCTAAGTATTTAACTGTGATACAGAAAGAAATAAGAGAATGTTACAGTGCAAAGTCAAAGCTGTTAGGCATTAACTGATGCCAGGAATGGCATTCATCCCAGCCACACTTGTCTGTAGTTTATGGTCAACCCTGAATTCCATAAAAGTACAAAGATCTCCATCTAGAATAATGTCATCAGTAAACATAGGAGTTTCCCATTTCCTGGAGGTTTCCCTCTAAACAGAACTTGAATATAAGAGCATTCATCTTCATTGACAAGACAGACCTTTGTTATGAAAATTCTGTAACGTGACTCCAAGCCACTGAGTATCTCATTAGGCATATCTTTCACAACCAGCACTTGCCTTGCCAAAGTAGTCCCCAGTTGCCATGCTTTTGAGAGATCTGATGAGGAAATCCTCATCAGTAAAGGACGGAAACCTATTGTCTGTTCACCAATGAAAATCTCACCAAGGTAGTAATTGGAAAATCTTCCATTTCAGATTTTTTTATTAATTGAACTACAAATTCATTGCAACTTCACTACCTTACAAATGAAATTTCTCTACAGCTTCAGTGTCAGTAAAGAAAGAGTTTCAATATGTGTAGTTTTCAGTGCAGTGGTTGAACATTACTTAGCTGTATGCAACTCGACTAGTTAGCTGGAACCTTAATTTTCAAGCTTCAGATGTACATATCAGCAAGTTAATCCCAGCTACCTATCTTTTTCCATGAATGGCAAATTCTCTCTTTCATTCTCACCATTTTTGCAGGTTATTTTTCTCTCCAAGCTAAAACAAACCGCAAAGAAATCCGGCTAAAACATTCCACAGAACTGTTAAATTGTGAATGTTTTGCTTATCAAACGTCCACAGTCACACTGAAGTCTCACAGATGTTCTGATCATACCAAACCTAGGAAATACAGCATACTCCTTTTTAATTGAAATCAGACTACTAAAAGAGGTTGTACTTAGAGCTTGAAAAGCCTATCTGGAAACATAGGTGGCATCAGTGTTGCATAGCATCTCTGAAACTATTCCATTTATTTATGTAGAGACAAGTAATTTGATTTCAGCAATATAACTTTCACACTGTGTGAGAAAAGAAGCTTTAGAATTAAAACTGGTTTAGAGGAATGCAAAGATTATAGAAAACTTACATATGGAGGCTTATAAGGGATGAGAACTGTACATTGGAATCAGCATTATTCTCCCACAGGTATGTTCTTTGGAAATAATTGCTGTAGTAGAGAGTAGCTGCATGTCAAGTCAGTCTCAATCCAACCTTGAAGTATCACAATCTGAACATTTATACTTTTAGCATAGACACCTCAGAACAGTGGAAACAAACAACAAGTGAGATTTTGTCAGAATTTTACTTAGAAATTAATTCACAGTATATGAGAAGGTAGAGTAAATTATAATTCTCTCAAAGACAATGAACTTCCCTAACATGAGAAGGCTTAACAGAATCTGCCCCTAGAAAATAATTTAGTCAGAGGAGAGTACATAGCAGCTTTGGCTGCTGTTTAGTACAAGAAAAATTCTAATGCAGAGTTCTAATAGTCTTTAACATTATTGTTTCAGAGTTCTGGTCACGGACACAGAAAATCCTAGAAGCTTGTGTGAATTTCGTGGTTCTCTTGAAGACACTTCAAAGGGCACTCTCTTTAGTGGGACAGAGCAACACACTATAAAAACATCCTTTTAAAATATCCTTAAACCACATTTCACATCTCTAAACACATGCAATCACATGTGTTAATATTGATCAAGCATTATTTCTTTGCCCAAAGCCCTGCAATGGCTTTCAGCCACAAAAACCCAACTTCAAGTTAAGGTTGTAAAAAAGCCAAGATCAATGAAACCTGTATTTTGACAAAATGGTTCTGTGAAAGCGTAATTTTAAACACTGCTACTTTTGGTGGCAGGAGTTATATATGTGATTAATTATTTTCTTCTCAAATTACATAATTACAGAGTTTTTAAGTTTTGTGGAGATAAGTACAGACTAACAGAGGAAGAGGAAAAATTACAGTGCTCAGTACTTTTTTTTTTTAACCTGGCTTCCATGTGTTTTGATGGCTGTATATGAACTGAATATTGTATCATAAATGAAAGCACAGCAGAATGTAAGGATTGTCAGTTCATGCATCATTTGTCACTCTAGGTTCTGTTTTTTCTCAGGTTAAGACTCCTTGTCAGCCAGCAAAGGAGGTGGGCAGAGCTCATGTGTGTGATGGAAACATCACTACCTTCAAAATCCCAAGCTGTGTTATATGAAAGGCAGAGTAAGTTACATTTGATTGTAACAGAGCAAAGACACCTCAAAAGAAAACTCAGTGTTTTCTATTGTGGGAAATCTCTTTTCCTACCTACATGGGAAACATGTTTAATAACTATGGGCACGACTCACCTCTATCAAGGGTGGCAAGGATGCTGAAAGTCTAGAATGCTTCTCTTATGGAAAATGCACTTACCTTATCTCTTTCATCTAGAGTCACAGCATGTATAAATCTTATTATACACCCATCATCATACACCCATCAGGTACCTATTTCTGGTGCTATCATGCCTGAATATATACAGATAAATCAAAGGAAAATTTTTGATTTCCTCATACATTGGGGAATGCCAACAGCATTAGACCAAGTCAGGACTGTCATGTTAAAGCAAATTACATGGTCACAGCCCACAGATTCAATTTGAGTGTTTGGCCTTCATGTCTCCACAAAAAGTGAGTAGTTTACGTGTTTGTCTAAAATTTAATGATCTTAGTTTTAACTGAATCTCAGTTATATTCCAGTGGTATATCCTTTTATACAGCTATGATTTATCATCAGTAGTCAAGATTGAGGCAATTTTTTTGTATGCTATTGCACAGGTTGTCAGCTATTGCAATGGCAGCTAGGCAAGTAAGGCAGGGAAGGTAGAAAAGTAGCAAAACAAATAGAAGAGGTTGAGCAGACCCAGCTAGTACAGCTCATCAGGTCTTTCAAAATCTCCTGCTGCCACAGTTCCTCTAGGAAATCTAAGGGTGAGAGTACTAATGCTAATTTAAAAAAATAATACTTACCTGCATGGTGACAGGTACTGTTGAGTTCAAGTCATGGAGCAATAGCATGAAATGGATGCTCCAGAAAAACCCACCAAAACAGAATAACTGCCTTATCTGTATAGGATGGTAACAGAAATTTCTCAAGTAACCTGTGAACTAATAAACATATATGCATATTTCTCTACTCTGAGAAACTGTAAAAAAGAAAAAAAAAAAACAGCTGAAGCAATTTAGGATGATGAACTAGAGCAGCCTCTCCAGGACAGCTTTTTGGGCACTAAGCTAGCAGCTAACTCTGCTCTCTCCAAATTACCCAAACTGGAGAGTCAGTCAGACCAAAACCTGATTTAAATGCCCTGATCTCTGAAATAGTTCTTAACCTTTCCTTTCAAATCCAATGCTTCCATGAGGCTGTATCTGGATGAATAAAATAAACAGGATCTTAAGAGAAAAAGAAACATTCTAGCTGTTTGAGTAGTATTAAGCACATGGGCATTGCTCACTGGATACTGTCACAATTGTGGCTACAGTATACCAGCTAGCCTCACAGTTTCTCCCAGAAACAGCTATAATAATTAACACCCCAAAAATCAGTCTGCAGTGTTGATTAATGCATGTTTATTGAAAACATGCACTGCCATTTCAAGAAACTGCTAATTAGAGGCATAACATTACATTTGTTCAAAGGAGGGAGTACAATGTACTGCTGTAGTTCAAGAAGACTGTTATTTACATGTCATCAGGCTTGTATTGTTGTTATACTACTTTAGACAAAAACCACAAAACTACTAGCTATTTTTTTACAACTTTTCACCTTCCCTTTCCCATATACAGCAATAAAAATAGAAAGCTGCTTTCATTATCAGTTCACGGTAGTACAATTTTTCAGTGAAATGCCACTTCAGAGCAAAAAGATATAGTTGCAATGAAACAAGAACATTGCCATGAAAGCTTACAATCATAAAAGTAAAGTTGGCTTCATGTGCATAACACCAAAGAGTTTAACTTAGGGTTTTGTAGGAGTTTTTTAAGTGGAAAAAGATCAATTTCATTAGATGGAGCTATGGCCGGATACACACTGGCCATCTCTGAGTGGGTATTTTTAGATCAAACATATGTCTTTAGTTAACAGGGCAATTTGTTTTTCATGTGAAACAAAATTGAAGTGAAGACAGAAAAAAAATTTTGTTTTCTCTTAAACCTGTACCTCCCCAAGCTTCTCTCTGCCGTTGCCCCATTCCCAGTGCACCAGTTCTCTGCTCTTCCTGTATCCAGATGGGCTGTCCCATCGAACACATACAGCCTGCCAGTCAGCTGTACAAAGAGGCTAGGTTATTATCACTGCAACTCAGCTGCCACTCTGTTCCAGTGCCTGGCCCATGAGTAGCCCCTGCTGGCAAGACCAGCGCTTACAGGGACATTCAAAAAACGGACCAGCAGCCCTTCATGAAAGGACACGTCCTCAGAGAATGCAGCGAATTCTGACAAGCCTCCGCTGACTATAAGGAAGATGATTTTTCTCAGCCTTGTCATCAGGCCAAGTACAGGCATGGCCATGATAGTAGATTAGCCTCCTGCCAAATTTTTAGTTTCTGTTTCAAAACAGTAGGGATTCTCAATTAAATGATTGCAAGAAATTATATAGCACAACAACGTATTTCACCCCATCTTATTTAAGCAATACGGTTGAATCATTTTTATTTACCTCAAGCTGGAAATTTAACCTGAGGAATACGCCTAGGAGAAGTTGTCAACCTGTATGCTGGAAGTCTAGCACAGAACTGAACCCATTATCTCATAAGAGGAATTACTTGGGAACTGCAAGTACCAAGATATTTTATCAGATCTGCTTTAAATATTTTGCAGAGTAAGAATGTCAGTCACTAACACCACCTATGTATATTAGAGGTGACAGAAAAAATTCATATTTTGTCACAGCTGATCCTTCAGTTTTAGTGAACATTGGCAGATTCAGCAAGTGAGACACATAAGTACAGTATCCTAGGTCAGACTAGTTAAGTGTATAATCTCTCAACAACAAATAATTTCAAGAGGCTGCTTTAAATTTAGTTAAGTTTCCTTGTAGTTTTTAAAATTTTCGTCACAAAACTAGATCTGTATTAACGATCAATATTAAAGATTCCCTTTTCTATAAAAAAGGAGTATTTTTCTTTGTGCAGAAGTATAGTGTTCTGTCTTCAATTAGATTTTTCCTAGAAAAAGTTATTATGATTAATACTGAATTTTTACAATAAGTAGAAACAGAGAGTGGCTTTGTATATTTACCACTGTGTCTGGTTGGGTAAGAGACCAATTAAAAAAAGAAATAAAGAGAAATAAACCTTTCTTTTATGGTTCATTCTCTGAAATCCTGGGCTCTAAAATATCTAATTTATAGTATTTAATTACTTTCGGCTCCCAAATTTTAAACTTCGAAATCATTAACCTCTTCCCTTTTCTGCAGCCTTCCCCCTGACTAACACATACCTGCACAGCTGTGTTAAATAACAGTTTGAAGTCTGTTCTGCAAGTAGTCAGGCCCTTCATTTCACTTCCAGAAGCTTTAGATGCAGGCATTTCTGCTGGCAGGTTATTCCAATCCCACCACACCATTGCACAGACTGGAATCCAGCATAGGTCCAGGTTACTGTAAGTGACAGGATATATGATTCAATGGGACACTCATTGGAGCAAATAAGTCTATTCTGGTTCTGCATATGTTAATTTAAATAGCTAAATCCACAGACTCTTAAAGTCTAACAGTGCTTTACCATCTAAATGATTCTCACTAGTTCTGTCAGTATTCCATTGGGTTTTTAAAACTCCACTTACTATCAGGCATCTGTCTGTCATCCTTTTACTATCCTCATTTTAGCCCATCTTTTAGTAACAGAAAATATTTCCCCCATGTCTTTGGAATTCTTGGTTAGATAGTGTTTTTAAGGAAAAACTCATGTCAATACACCATGGCAATTTTGCTGCATCTTTTCCCAGAATGTGTGTTCATTATACTGTTTAGATGATGTTATGAAGAAACTAAAGCAACATGATCTCCAAACAAACTGATCTTAATATTCAGAATTTACAGAACAAGTGAGCACTCATGAGTATGTAAAAACAAGTCTATGTAATCAAAGTGGACCAGATGCTAGAGTATTTGATCAGTTGTCTCTTCTCACCATGCCCTGGGTTTATCCCCACACAAGTGCTGAGAACATTACTTTGAAGTCTACTGCTGGGGTCTTAACCTCCCCAACAGAGGTAACTGAGCAAGCAGGAAAGTAAAAGATGGATCATTCTCTCTACAGTGTTTGTAGCTTTTGACTGACATTACTATTTGTGACACAAAGTTATCTAATCTAGAGAAGTACAGTTTAGTTCACACAGGTAAACAGCCTCTGGATGGCAATCACATGCTACCTTCTATAAGAACAGGTGACTTTAAAGACAAGTTTCCTGCAGGAAAATTCTTTCAATACCAAGAGTTGGATGCAAGTCTTTTGAGATGTAAGTCAATGAGGCATCAAACCAAGTTCCCAAAACATGTGAAAAAACAAATATTAAGCAGGCTTTAGGTGTTCTGAATAGAACTTTGTAAGTACAAATACCTTGACCTGTTTTGAGTGTCTCAAAAGCTGATAGTTCCAGAAACAAATTTGTATAAATTTGGTTATAAAAAGGTTGAGGGTTTTTTTATTTTTTTCATAAGCTGCTCTATAAAACCAAACATGTTTGTCATGCCCTACCAGGTCACTTGGAATAGCAGAACCCACCTTATGTATCCTGAACATTTACTAGCATAATCTGCATGTTTGACTAACCTAGCTATCTCAATTTAATTACACACAATTTCTGGATTTTTGCTTACTGCAATAGCAAAGGTAAATCTAAGTACTTCTGCTCACAGCATTTTTCACTGAGAAAAACTATACTGAGCTCACAAGGCCTATTTAGTGGCATTCTCACATTTGCATGAAGACTGTTTGATGAAACCCACTGGTTATTGGATATCTTACCATACACATAAAGGATGATCATTAGCTGGCAATGACCCTTGAAGTACTTTGTCCATAAATTTCTACAGATGCCCCGAATTTAGGTCACCATAAATAAATCAGATCATGAGAGATTTGGATTTTCAAGCTGTTTATGAAGGTATTGTTCCCAAATCCCACCGCCTGGTGAATAAGGACCAGGAGACAGGTCAGCTGGCAGCTGCATGATGCCTTTAAGGAGCTGGCATCACATTTTTATGTATTGCACACAAAACCTGAAGCAAATTGCATTGCAATCTTAACTGCTGGGTAATGTTAATGAGGTTATTCTGGATGAGAGTTGCACCCAACAGGTGCTCAGTGCTGTAGCATCACCATCCCAATAGTCACTTTCATTTCTGAAATGCATGTTTGTTTTTCTCTTGAAAATAACCCTATTTAAACATAAATGGCTGGCAACCGTTCAGCAACCAAATAGCAACCCCAGCACTAACCTTTTAGAAGAGAGAATAAGCTTTGACTTGTACTGACTGAACTAAGCCAAAATTAATTAGATTCATAATAGAAATTACTGTAATGAGTTCAAACTCATGTAAACTGACTGTCCCTCTGTGGCTGGCAGAAGCACATCTGGACTTTTCCTTTTTAACTAGGGCACACCATAATATCCTGGACATGTATAGCAACACATTATCTCTTCTCATTTTGCTAGAAGATTTTACAATTTTCTCTTTCCTGCTGCTACCAGTTTTGGTGAGTGGAACTTAACTGGCAAGAGTGGGAAACAAAGAGAAAGTGGGTTTACCTAATTTTTATTCTCTAATAGAGTAATAATATTGTTAGCAAAAGTGAGCAGGTTTTAGTGTATTTCCCTAAAATCCAGAGGTTTTATTCTTTATAACCTTTGATGCAGCAACAAAAGCACCACTATAGAATCATAGAATAGTTAGGGTTGGAAAGTAACTTAAGATCATTTAGTTCCACCCCCCCGCCATGGGCAGGGACACCTCACACTAAATCATGTCACCCAAGGCTCTGTCCAACCTGGCCTTGAGCACTGCCACGAATGGAGCATTCACAACTTCTCCGGGTAACCCATTCCAGTGCCTCACCACCCTAACTGTAAAGAATTTCTTCCTTATATCTAATCTAAACTTCCCCTGTTTAAATTTGAACCCATTATCCCTTGTCCTATCACTACAGTCCCTAAAGAACAGTCCCTCCCTAGCATCCTTATAGGCCCCCTTCAGATACTGGAAGGCTGCTATGAGGTCTCCACACAGCTTTCTCTTCTCCAGGCTCAACAGCCCCAACTTTCTCAGCCTATCTTCATATGGGAAGTGCTCCAGTCCCCTGATCATCCTTGTGGCCCTCCTCTGGACTTGTTTCAACAGTTCCATGTCCTTTTTATGTTGAGGACACCAGAACTGCACACAATACTCCAAGTGAGGTCTCACGGGGGCAGAGTAGAAGGGCAGGATCACCTCCTTCGATTTGCTGGTCATGCAGTCCAGGATATGGTTGGCTTTCTGGGCTGCGAGCACACACTGCTGGCTCATGTTAAGTTTCTTATCAAAAGTAAGATGTCTTTAGCTACTGACTGTTTCACTGTGTGCCACAAGCTTCCAGTAACTGAGGTGGATGTACTTTTTACTTTTCACAAAAACAGATGAATAATAATTTTTATGGCAAAGCTTTCAGAGCTTCATTGACAAAAAGGAGTCCTTTCACTGGTCACTGCAATGCCAATGCACTGAAACTCATGTCTATTGAGGAAAAAAAAAAAAGAGTACAGTAATAATGCAGGTCAGAGATCAAATAATACACACTCAAGTTCATAGATCAAATATTAATCACATTCCAGTAGTTGTATTAATTTGATAAAGGAAATTAGCCTAGTAAATCCTTATTTTTACAGGCAGAGTAAGGGTACTGTTTAGAGGTTTAATACTTATGAGAAGGTGTTTTCAATGAGTGTTTCAATTGGACTCTATACGTGCAAGTTTATACACTTACAAATAAAAAAGCATTTAAAAGTGTGCTATTAATAAATATCTGATCATGTTATGATTTTAAATCAAAACATGAATGAAAACTAGGTTAGAGAGAAATGGGAACCGACATTTTTCCAATGTGAATTGGAATTCACACTGGAATTACAGGGTATCCCTCCAAATTAGCAGTCAATCCAAATGACCAAGCTGAGTGAGTGGACTTTGGAATGGATCTTAGAAAACTTGTATACAAATGTGATTGCAGATTCTGGTCCTTAGAGTCAGTATAATGCAGCCTTTTGTGGATAAGCTTCAGGCACACTTTAGCCTGAAGCTGTTTTGTATTTTCCTTTTTGTAATTGGAAGGAGCTGAATTATCAAAAGCATGGTATCACTGAACATGCAAGGTTACAAGACAGACTATGTAGAACCAAAGGATGATCAAGATACTCCTTCAGCTTTCTAGGTTCAAGGATCATATCTGCTCTTTTGCAGACTTAGGAAATCACTCAGCTTTCCTATGCCTTAGGACACTGCCTGTAGAATGCAAAAACCTGAGTGATAAGACGACAAATACAGATGAAGATAAGGTGTTCAGGTTATTGGAGCATTTGAACAGACCTCTACAAAACTTATGTACTCTACTGCCAGGTTCAGAAGGCGAACGAATAGAGGACTCCGGTCTGACCCATGGCAATGTCTTTTTTGTTTACTTTAGGCACACTGCACTTATAAAGTTTAAGATCAGTTTAATCATACAGTCAGAGAACTTTCCCGTCTTCCATGTTTATGTTTTACTGGAGTGCAATCCTTCATAATGTCAAGAATATATTGAACTGCTGGAGAGCTAAAAGGCAACAAAACAAAATCTGAGAACATTTGTTTTGCAGAAGTAATTTGTCCAGCTTCTTATTAATATATTGAGAGCTCTTCTCAGCAACATAAAAATTTGCCTTTTGGAGACCACATGATACTGCAAGAAAATGCTGGGAGAAAATTGCAAGAGTTGCCATAAATAAAGCACTTGTCATATTACCCGTAAGTGCAGAGGTCTTTCTACTCTGTTATGCACCAATAATGGGCATAATGGTTTTATTTGCATAAATCCCAGATCCCATTATACTGTAGCTGCTGCTTTTTAAGCTCTTAAAATTGCACTAGCTTTCTGAACTATCATGTTTGGGACTGTTAAAAAAAAAAAAAATCTACACAAACATTTGTTATGTTTTTATGAAATGAATTCTTTGCATAATGCATTTAGACTGGGAACAAAAAAATATTTAGACGTTTGTGCCTGCAGAATTGAACCCACTGGAGTGTCTAAGCAAGGAAAGAAATGCATTTCTGCTGCTGTTGAATAGACGCTACCAAGAGGCTTTACAGATACCATGGTTCCCTAAATGGTGGAGATTGTAAAATGAGTCACCTTCACAAGGTTATGCTTGGGAAACTGATAGGAAAAAAATAGTATCTTTTTTTCCTGAGGGAGATTTTCATGTGGTCTTATTATTAGGAGGAGAAACAAAATGATTATTTTTATTTCCCTAACTCATCACACTTAATTCTACACTACTACACTTTAAGAATACAGCAAGTATTTTATTTACTGTCATATCCCAAAGCACACATTATGTTTGCATAGCATAAAGAATTAGAGGCTATATATTATACTTCAACTTAAGATACTTTGAGAAGCTCCTCCTATTCTGATCTCCTATTTCATCTGATACAGTAAGTGATCAAAAAAACCCACTGTCATCCTTTCAGGCACTTGTATATAGTTGCCGCAATTTTCCCCTACTGTATTCCCTTCTTAGACTTTTCTAGAATGGTTAAAAAGTCAAAACTATAATAAGCCATATTAATTTTCATCTGTTCAACTTCTCAGCCCATACAATAAGCTTTCATAGAGCAAGGAAATACCATGTGTGTGTGTCAGAGAGACTGCTAACCACAACTCTTGCCCAGCTGCTGTCCTAGACTAGTAGAGCAGGTATTTGGCCAAAGATTTCTCATTTCCTTGTGATCCACTGCTGCAGAAAGGAAGAAACCCACTGAAGACAACAAAATCTGGTGAAACTTCAAAATATTATGTTTTGCTGCTGCACTGTGGTAGTGGTAAAGCAGAAGATGAAAGCTTATTGATGGATGTACAGGCTACAGGGCAGAAATCCAATAACTACTTTTCCACATAGCACAGAATGTCCTCTCCAGCTCTTCAGCAGCATACTCAGCAAAAAGCTTATCCTATAGCATACTATTTTTATATTTTTCATTTTTATAAAAATTGGTAGGAAGCAGTATATACACCATGCCCTTTGTATCATGCTACTGAACTTCATAGACATTTATTGTTGACAGTCACAGACAGAACTAAAGCTATATCTGCCCTGTGAAAGCCCCAAAGCAAACCCGAAATACAGCTGAACAGTGGCAGAGGTGACATCACAGTCTGAATTGACTAGAGGTAACAGAATAAAGGCCACGTTTCAAAGCCAATGTAGTTTACTGATTGGTCTTAAAATCTCAATCCTCTTTTAGAGTCTGTGTGAAGTTATTTCAACAAGCTTAGGGACCTTTTAGAGTAAGATATTCAAATCACAAAAAGGCTAAGAACTGCTATCACAGTAGGCACTGACATCTTGTCAAGAGCTTTGACCGGTGAGAACAGGAACAGAGAATGAACTGCTTTCTCACCCCTGCAGACAGATTGTCGCAGAGTGAAAGAGAGACTGGCCTAGAGAACCATTTCTTCTGTGAGTGGATTGAGGGTCAGACTCACTATCACAGCTGAGAGAGCAGGGGTACACAACAACAACAACAACAAAGAAAAGGAAAAAAGAAGAAAGCAATCAGAATGCCTTTTTCTCTTATTAAAAAAAAAGAAAAAAAGATAATATGTGAGCTTTTTGGCTTGCTTGCATCTTGTTACGCAAAAGCTGAAGTATAGCTCTAAAGGATGAGGTACGAGGAGCAGTGTGGTAGGAGTATACATCATTTTCTGCATTTGCAGCTGCATTTGTAACAGGGTTTCCCACCAGGAATTCAGTAGAAGTCATTATCTCATACAACTGTGGCAGAACCTTCTGCATCATGATAAAACCAAACATACTCAATTCCTGAGCATCCATGCTCACTCTTAGCTCCTGCTAATTGCCAAGCTGCCTGCCCGCACTTCCCTCTACCTTCCACCTCTCCAGCTGCATTAAATGATGGCAAATTAGCAGTTAATTTCCAATCTTTCCATACATTATAAAATCCTAAAGTTGGACTTCTGTCATCCTTAACACTTCTATCCCTTGTTA
The DNA here is from genome assembly GCA_026283785.1 of Coracopsis vasa. Taxonomy (NCBI): domain Eukaryota; kingdom Metazoa; phylum Chordata; class Aves; order Psittaciformes; family Psittacidae; genus Coracopsis; species Coracopsis vasa. The sequence continues at coordinate 16,948 of JANHGB010058326.1, read as the reverse complement.
TTCATTGCTTAAATGGTCCAGTTTTGTTATAACCAAGCAACAAGCACTAGTCGAGCCTCATGAGCCTCACAGACTCACATCTTGATCCCATTGTGTTTAGAAGCAGGAAAGACACCCCTTCAAAAAGCAGGGAAAGTGCAAAGGTTGTTTTTGTGGGATGGAAACACACACAAAAGGCTTTAACAAGTCCAAGCACAGTGCTGTTTTGGCTTTTTAAAAAATTATACTTTAACAACATTTTTGTGATTTAGTAGCCTGATTCCTAAATCTCATTGAAACTCATGCTGACTTATGAACAACTGACAAACCAAGTGAAAATATTATGTGTTATGAAATACAGCTATTGTTTAATTATCAAAACTATTGTAAATTAGCATACTACAGTTTAGGCTTCCAAAATGCTTGATAGTAAACTGCTACTCATTTCTAGATTCTGAATTTAAATTCTTGGGATTTTAGTCTACAATTTCACTTTTCTTTGAAATGCATATCAGAATCATATCACATGCTTGTAGGCTGTCAAAAAACTTTTCATACAGTTTTGTTTTATACATTTGCTATGTGATATTGGACATCAGCTTTACTTGTTTAGTGAATCTTTCACTTTTAGCAGTTCAGAATATTACACTTAAGTACTGGAAGCACTCTGTTTTCTGTTGAGCTCTTCAGCTTCAAAATTTTCTTAAAATTTTTAAACTTAAATGTGAAAGCATTTTATAAAATGTTTGCTCATCAAATGCAATTGCATGCATTAAAAAAATAAATATAAAATCATGATGCCAGCCATTTTCAGAAAACTTTTTATGCAAACTTCAAACTTTACACTCCAACACACATGCCCTTGAAAAAATTCATGTGTTGACCTTGATTCTCATGATCTGTCAGGTTTATATTATGATTGCAAGGGACTGAGGATTTTTTTTTTGTTTGGTGACTTTATTGCTTCTCATTCAAGCCGTGACCCCAATACATGTTTAATCCCCAAGTCCAGTTCTTCAGCCTAGCAAACATCGTTACCATCAGAGACTGGGTTCAAGTTCGCACATAATCAGGCATCCATTCAGCTCAGAAACAACACTGCACAGCAGAAAACAGGAGGGAATAGCTTCTTAATATGCCTTTCAGCTTTGTGATAGCAGGTGCTCTCATCTATGCCAGGGCAAAAAAAATTGGTGACAGCTAGGAAAGTTCATATGAAGGATACTGAACACCAAAAGTTTAACTGTGAGATAGAAAAGAAGAAACATCACTGAATGCAGGAGGCTAATACAGGAATATAGTGGCAGTCTGCTGATGAGAAGTACCCGGCTACACTAAATACAACTGCTAATGCTGGAAACCAGTACTGTGGAAATCAATTGAAGAGGTCTAGTAAGAGGGTAAGAATCACCTCCCAGCAAGAGGCACGAATAAATTTGTCGCTGAATATTATTGCATCTTACTTGCTTGGGCATCTAGAAAACCACAGAAAATATGTTTCCATTCTTCTTATATATAGGCAGAATTTTTATGACCTTTAAAAATGCTTCAGAAGAAAAAGCTTCTCCTTCATTGGTACCTGAATCTCAAAATAAATCTGCAGTACCCACATCCAGCTGCTGTGAATGGACCTTCCAATGACAGACTTGTCTAACCTATAAGGCTGAAAGTACTGCAAGGCTCATTTGGCTGCAGCCAATATCTAGAAGAAAATTATGCTTATTTCAGTCTGGAGAAGTCCTGGAAATAGGAAGGTATCCAAATGGTAGAAATAGTGGTTTGTATTTTAAGCATGCATATAAAAGTACTTTGAATAACTTAAATTGAATGTACTTAAGGATGAGAAGAGAAACCAAAAGCTCAGAGATCTTGCTTGCCAGGGAGTCCAGGTATCAATGAAAAAAGATCAAGTTAAAACCCCTTTCTAGCTGGGCTTTGTTTTGGAGGTGGCAGCTGACTATTTAGGAAACAGAACAGAGAAAGCTTATGACTATGCTTTTAGGTGCTCTCTGGCAATGAAGGCAGGGAACATATTTGCAGTGAACACAGTAAGATGAAGACTAGGTACTGCATGAAATAAAGTAAACCAAAACATTTTCATCTCAGTCAGAAATGCCCGTTTCAGCTTGCAAAAACTTTTCCCCTATAAAAGGCTGTCTCATAAGATGATCTCTTGGTTAGGGTATTGTGTTAGTGCCATGCAACAGAAGAGACAATCTGAATATATACTGTATGTTGTGATAACCAAGCTGTCTATGATTTTTTTTTAATAAATATTCCTAGTATCCACATTGAGATCCCATTTGTGGTTGTTGAGATTTAGCTCTAGCTTTTTAGGCCTAAAAATCTCTTTTCATTTAGGCCTACAAATCTTTTTTTCCAAAATGGAAAGGTACTGAATTCTCTTCCACTAAATTAGAAAAACCTAGTCACAGCTGAGTGCTGAGAAACATTTAATACTCTTTCCTGCAAGGTACTGTACATTCATCTCAACCTCATCACACAGACAGAAAGTGTTTTGAGTACCAAAATCTGTATGTTTGCGTCAACAGATGCCAGCAAAAGCTGTGGGGCACCATTCAGGAGCATCATGTAAGTCACCCACCCAGGAAGTAACGTAGTTGCAGAGCAGCAGCACAAGTCTGATTTACACTCTGTATGTGCCTACAATACATCAATCACACGTCCAGTTTTCTCATGCCGAAATGTAAACCCACAGCTCAAGGGATTCAGATGTTTACAGATTTGATGGCATGCAAAACCAGCACTGGAGACTTGACTGCTAGATGCAGACATCAGTAGGAAGGCTGCTCTTAACAGCACAAAAAAGACAGTTAGAAGGTTCATAAATAAGATAAAAACAATTAAGTCATCACGATATTATGATTTCTGTGATACTGTAATCACGTCATTAAGCACAGTAGCATGTAGAATCTTTCTCTTTAAGGAATTGCTTTTAACTGTGTCCAAAAATACCAGATGCAGGTTGAGAAATAATAAGATAAACTTCACAATTTTATACTTCTTTTGAAAACCACATGTATATAGCTAAAAAATGGTAGAAAAAAACCTGAGACATTCACTATGAGATATTTAAACATGACAGACTCGTTATAGTAGCTGTTTGAACAAAAATAAAGTGATAAGCAATATAAAATGCTTCCTTAGTCTACATACAAGCTTCTCAAGAAAATGAGCAATTAAAACATTGGTCAAAAATACTTTTTTAAAGTATTTCACAAGATTTTACTACAAGAAACTAGAAATGCTCTTAGGATATTTGACTCATGAGAATGAGACTTTAAGAAAACAACCTTGAATAATTAAAAATGTCCAAGAACATTTAAAAATACTGGACAACAGTGTGGAAGATGGAAAAAGGGTTCTGTCTTCCTAATGCTGAGAGTGTTAATGAGAACTCTTAACTTGAACCAGTTCTGCAGAAGACTGCTGCTGCTGCACAGAAGCTGTTGGGGAGCAGCAGGAGGGACACATATATGCCTTCTTATGTCAGCCCTGTGAAGACCATTGAGTCTCAGGGTATGTACTAGTAGTACAAGAAGCAGATTAATCCTTTGACCTGTCATTGGCCATGCCCTTATTTAAATGGGGGTTTGCATCTTCTATGTTACAATGTATTGCAACTTCTGGATACAGAGCAAATGGCAGAAATATTTTGATGACAAATTTGGAGAACAGAATATACTGGAACATAAAAAAAATAAATTTTTTAAGACTAATTTTAATTACAACATGGATGGTAAAACTCCAATTTTCAGCAATATATGTATGATTTGCAAGCCATTATTTTACTTAACAGTGGACTTCTTGTTTGTTATCTTCAAATGAAATAGTTCAGACTACCAGCCAAAGCTGGCAGTCTTTGACAAAAGAGTTAAATCCTCATTGAGGCCTTTCCCCTCCCCCACCCCACCAAAGACATGCTGATATCCAATACATTTTTTTTTCACCACCCCTGAATATTATGATCCTACCTATGACAGAGCCCTACTGCAGGCTGATTATTGAAGTTTTGAATTAATTAATTGTGCTGATACCAGAATTTATTTTAAAAATAAACAAAAGATATTGTCGCACGAATTCACTGCTGAGCAATAAAGAGAGATGGAGGACGGAGATAAGGCAGACGGGCTCAAGATCATTTAGCACAATGGCTGTAAGGATAAGATGTTCATTAACTCTCATGACATTGACTACTGCTGTGGAAGTTCCTAGTTAGAATAAGTCATTTGTATCAAGTTATTTTTCTATTCATAGTTTGCCTTCAGCAGTTTAAAATATTCTAATATTTCATAATTTAATTATTTGCAGAACAATTCCTACAAATAACCTTTCATGATGGGACTATTGATGAGCCCTTCATCTTGAGTATAGAAAGCAAAAATCAAGCAGTGACATTTAACTTGGATTGTGCATTGTATTTTTTTTTAATATGTATAACCATTAAAATTTGCAGCATCTGATTAAATACTCATCTGTATAAATTCATAATATGATTTTGGCAAATATTCTCCAACTACATAAATCTCATGCTCTGTATAGACATTTATCATACACTAAAATATTCATAGAAAGCAAACAAAAAAATGGTCTGAACTGAATTTTTGTAATATTCTTTTATACCAGTGACTGTGCATGAAAAGCTTTCTGAGATATTTGCTTAGATCTATATTTAGCTAGCAAAGACCAATGCCACAGCATGGCAGGACAGCAGCTCTGTAATGATAAGTGCAGCATTTTCTGTACCATACCACAACAGCCCATCCTTCTAGGTTATGGGTGGAGCCATAGAGTTTTGGGACACACTATGAAGCTTTGCAGTGACCACTATAGGTGATAATTGCATGAGAAAAGGTCAAAACTAATACCTATTCAAATGATATGATGAAACAAGTTTTTTATCTAGTAAGAACATAAACCAGATAGCATGTTATCCTTTCGGATACCTTACAGAGAACAAGATGGTCTGATTATTAACAAGAGATAACTGTGTGTTTCCACATGGTCACTGTGCAAACACATAGATCCAATTTCCCCCTCTTCCTTCCCCCTCCCTTCCTCCCATAGTGACAAACACAATGGACTTCTATAAATAATGTTTTAAAATTTCCAGTCTTGTACTATACCTATGTAAAAGAATTACAGACCTAAATATTGTCCCCTACACCATGTGAAGTTTAGCTTACTTTGCCCTGAATGTTTCCTTTTTACCGATTACATTATAGCTGATTCTACCAAGTGTTCTGTTTAACATCACGTGCAAAGAAACTTTCAGTTTCCCATCACTATGGATATAGATAGGTTGATAGAAAGGCTGCAATCCTCCATAATGAAAATTGCATTTGATTTTTCCAATGTATCTAGGAGAATCTTTGCAACAATGCTGTGACTGAAAGCCATTCCAGCGTAAACCTGACAATCCCACCGCAGATTTTATTCTGTTCTTATCCAAATAAAAAGAATTAGCCTTAACATATCTCAGGTCAGATCCTTATTAGGGCAAAGAAAAAATTGCAACTAAAGCTAAGCAGAACCAGCCCTCCAGGCTTTTGTCACCATGCTTATCAGATAGATGCTATTGTTGCACAGCATCTGGGGAATGTGGGCTGGACCAGCAAAGGAACCCTATGAACTCTTCTGCTTACACCTGTTTCATAGAGAGGCCTTTGCTCAGCTGCTGCAGCTCATTCTACCATGTATCTCACTAAAGATGGTACTCAGTCCTCACAGATACTAGGGATACACTTCCTTATCAATTAGGATGTCAGGTAAACGCATGCATACAGGGCTTTAGGAAATCAGCAGGGCTTTAGGAAATCAGCAAGGCTTTAAAATAATGCTGGCATACAAATGAAAATATAGACAGACTTTTTTAAACACACACCCGCCTCCCCCCCATACACACACTTCTTGCACCTTAGATTTTAGGTGATTTTTCTTCCTTGCTCACTGCTAAGCCCATCTGCTTATATATGGAATCTTTTTTTGGTCCCCTGTTTAAGAGATCCTCTGTTCCTGCTGCAATCATTTCCATGGCAACTAATTTTCATGTCACAAATAGAAAGCAAGGCAGGTTCAAGAGGTGAAAATCAGCGACTGACTGAGATAAACTTTTGAGAAGCTAGAATCATATATCCATGCAAATCATATATCCAGCAAAATAAAAAAGCATATATCCAGAATCATATATCCAGCAAAACCATGAAAAAAAGGTAACAAATTTTGTTAGTTTAAATCAACAGGTTTTTATATCAGCAATTAAGTTTGCTGTCATATAGGTTTTAGTCAGCTAAAATGTGCTATCAGTAGTGTGACTATAACGTAAAATGTAAACTTAGTAACGCCTGAACCTGAAACATTTAGGCACCAACAGGATGGCAAGAAGGGCAGCTTTCCTGCAGGGGTCCAGAAGTGGATGTGGCCCAGGACAGAGCTGAGCCTCACCATCTCGTCAGTCCTGCTGCGATCACTAGACAAGGTGATGGTAGTGCTTCTCACAGTAACTTAGCAAACATTTACTCTTTTTCTCTGGCCACCAAAACAGTATCCAGGAGTAACAACTTTTCCATTGTTGAACCCCCGATACCCAGAAGTATAACACAATGTAGTAAAACAGTAGCCTCATTTCTGAAGAAATGAGAAGATTTGGTACAGGGCAGTGATTATGGATATCTCCTCAATGCAGATTTAATTGGTTAGAGAAATTCTCCCCCTAAAAACCAACAACGCTGAAAAAAACCCAGAATTACCTACCCAAAACTCCCTGGGGACAGTCAAATCTTGACTAGACAAAGGCTCCCAGAAGCCAGTTCTAACTGGACCTGCTCTGAGCAGATCGGATTGGAGCCCTATTGGAGTCTCTTACAAGACACACAATTTTGTGATCCTATAAATTTTAATGTGTTGGTGTCTCATTGAGCACAAATCCTACTTGCACAGTGAGATGCAAGGCCTGAATGCAAGATAGAGCTGAAACTCATTCCCTCAGTGCTACATCAGTGCAGCACCAATAAAATAGGGATTTAGTAGCAAGTTCTATTGTAGAAACAGTGACATACAGCTCTGTTACATGATCTATGTTAGCATTTCCCTACTTTTAAGGAAACCACACATTATTTTACTTTGAGTCTATATTGGACCATAGCCACTTTACTATACATTAGGTATTTTCTTCACTTTTTCTATTAATTTTTTTTGCCCTAGAGAGAATGCCAGGAAGCTGCATGTGACCACATCTCCAGGATAATACCATGATTCTGCAAAATTCATCATATTCAGGTATTTGTGTCCTCTGTTATATAATGAGAATGAACCTACAGAAACAGATCATCGGCCATCCTTAAACTGGTAACTGGAACAAAGTGAACATTCCTGTTGACCTTAAGGATTGCTGATGTAGCAAACAGGAATATATGTTTGACAGAAGAAAAAGGATTTTCAAATTTAAAGATTTCACTGCAAATCAGAAATAATAATCATGAGGAATTTTAATGGTTCATAAGAAAGATTTACTTACATTTCTTTCCTGTGCAGTAGGCAGCTCAAATGACTTCCCCATGGCTGAACATGTTTAAGTTGCTCTTTCTGTATTAAGCTGACATATTTAATTATCAATGGAATACTTTTCTGGCTTACAGTCATAATTAGACACCTGTGGGCCTCTTACCACAAGATTATTATTTTAAATCACAGAATCAGTTGGGAAAAAGCTTAGGGAGATAAGAGATTACGACTGACCAGAACCTATGTGAGAGAGAATTAAATCCTGAATTAGTCATATAAACCTAACTCCTAAAATTCAACACTTCCTAAATTTGAGAACAGTTTTCACTTACCACAAACTAGAAGAGTCAATCTAAGAAAAGTATTGGAGCTGCAGGGAAAGTAAAGTTGGAAAACAAAGGCAATAGTCTTTCTTCTCATTCCTGATTATCCACACAAAGCAGAGGAAGACTGTCATCTGGAAGGATCAGACTGGTTTTGTGCTAAATCTGCACATTTGTTCAATGTGATAATGGACAAAGAGGAAAAATATTAACCCAGACAAAGGAAAAAAAAATAAGAAAAAAGAAAAATAAAAAAGGGAAAAGTGGTCAGGGAAACAGAAAGCTTCTAGGCACACAAAGTCTGAGGGGCCCATTTTATCATCAGCTATGAAGTTCATGGTAGTATATCTGCAAGGGTTGTACTTCAGATCTCTTAACAATAAACCAAAAAACCCTGCAAAAAACCAATTCGAACCACCAAAACAAACAAGGAACAAAACCTCAAACCCACAAAAAAACCCCCAGAAGCTCAAAACGACAACAACAACAAAAACTTGCGCTGCTTCAATCCACTCAGATAAGGTAATCTCATATGAGTTTAAATGTCAGAAGCCAGCATAATGATCCACATCTGAATCTAGTATTTAATTTCCTGAGAAGACAAGGTGGATTCCTTAGTAAGAGCTATGCTTGGCCATTAAGTCGCAGAAGCTGTAAGACCGCAATATACTCCGAGGCAGAAGCATTTCTCAACTGTCACTATCAAAAAGTGTTTCCTTTTACTGTGTGTCTTCCTTCATGAACCTGTCACACAAGAAAGCTGCTAGTCTGCAATGACATTAAGACACAACACATCACCTAAGTGAATCCATTTAACTCCAAATTTAACAGCTTTCTAATGCACAAAGACAAATCTAATAAAAGGCTGAATAGAGGTTAATTGAGATTCAGCAAGGGGAGGTTTTGGCAACTCAAATTTGAAAAATGCCTAGAGGAAGATATTAAATTTTCTCTCAAAGGAGCCTAATTTTCATAGTGACATACAGAAGAGTATGTTGGCACAAAATAAAACAGTGTGCACTTATAGACACATCATATCTTCACAGCAGTCTTTCCTTTTAGCACCTTCCCCAATATAAGAAAACATGCATGTTCCTTCACACATACACAGATAACCACTGTAGGGCACGCTTTCATACTCTACAATGCTGTTAATCCTCTCCTCTTGTAACTAGATCTATGTTGATAACTTGCCATTTCACACTACTTTCTAGAGGGCCAAAATCCATTTCAGGGTACCTGCTCTGGGCAATCCCTCTTGCTTTTGTGACAAAGTAAATAATGTCCACCTTGTATCAACAGCCAAGTTTTGTATCCTGCCTTTTCACTTTTAGTTAGTGAATATGCATATGGGCAGTATATGCCAATCTTAATTCTCCATATTTTTTTTTCTTCAGTTCACAGTACATGTGTGCAGAGAACTTGAGCAGTACAGGTGGAGAGGTAGCTCACACCAACCTGCTCCGAGTGCAGGTAGATACGTAAGCCTCATTAGTATTGCTCTTAATTCTGTATATTTTTTGAATAATTATGACATTTAACAAAACATAGGAAACAGTTTGGTTGGTGCACAGCCCCTAACTGCACATCAATATTCTGCTGATTGGGAGACATTGGTTTAACTTCCAACACTTTATTCACCTCCTTTGAGTCATTATAACCCATGCACTGAATCAAATACACAAAAGCCCTAGAGTCATAACCACACTCTCCTTTTTCTTCTTGTTGTGCCCATGACCTCAACAGCAATGAGAATAACCTCTGGTGCGAACATCTATTATGTGTATTCTGCGTGCTTAAAATAGCATCTTGAGAAGTCAATAAATCATACTTGACACAGGGGAGAAAGAAAATGTAGAGGAAACTTACAGAAATATCACACCTTCCTCTTTAGAGGCAGACAATGAGCTGGATTCAGTTTGATATTTCTATATAGGGCAATTAATGTGTAAAACCAGAGTGGCTGAGCTAAGAAAAAGGTCACATGTCCTTGGAAAGAAGATGATGACGAAAGAGGATGACAAAGAGAGTTAAAAACAAAGCAGGAATCTAGGTGAAAGACGTCAAAATGTCACTGGAAAGCAGATTGTGATGTGGAGAAGTCCTGATGGCAGGCACAATGCAGTTTAGTACACAAGGAAGGGGGTAATCCTGGCACTGCATTCTGAGAGCTGCTGTGGTGAATTTTAGCACAGCAAAAATAGATTTTCTTAAAGATCTAACCTGCAGCCTTGAGATGTTGTAGTCCCATAAGCTAGGTTAGCACAGCAATACAATCTCTTTGATGAAAGAGACTGTTGTATCCTCCCTTGTAAGTGAAGGACTGAAACAATAGAGAGCTTACAACAAAGCTCTTAAATGAATGCCTTAATAAATATCATCATGGCAGGAATCAGTGGACAGTCTTATGAGACCTTAATATGGTCAGTTTAGAGAGCAGCATTTACCACTGATTATTTGTTGACAGTTTCTCTGAAATTGTTGTTGCAAACAGGCAGGTTTTAGTAACTTTATAACTTGGTAACAGAACTACCTGCTGACCTGCAAAGTCCTGAGATGATCTGCAAATTGGATGGGCATTGATACTGGCAATGGAACAAAGGTGGCATCTCCTAGGAAGTAATTTATAAAATAGTACTCCTGTCAAATGAGATAGCACAAATAGAAAAGCCCTAAACTACTAAAAACAGACAAGAAAAGTTCACCAGAAGAATCATGGGATGACCTACAACAAGCCAAAGCAGCATTAACTGTCCTCTCAGAAGGTACTAAGCAAGGCTTGGAGACTTATCAAAAAATTGAGACATGAGAAAATTGAGGCATGATCTGTGAATGAAGATTAAACTCAGTCACTTAGAAGAAAAAAAAAGGGGGGGGAACAAAACAAAACTTGTGTATAAATAGCTACAAATGCGGAAAAATTGAATTTGTAAACCTGGTATCATACTGATTTTTTAACAGAAACTGAGCTTAGAAGAAACCCAAGGTATCTTCCACTCCAAATTTGGTGACAATCCAACAAATAGATATGCATGTGGCATTTATACCTCCATGTGTATTCATGATGCAGCAAGACAAAATATATTTCAGTTCAGATAAAACAATAGTTATAATACAATACATACAAATAAGTATAAAAATAAAACCACATTCCAAAACATGAATCACTGTCAAGCTAGACAGAAAAATACACTCCTGAAATATGAAAACCACACAATTTATTTTAGATACTTCTATATATTTCTTTTTCTATATTTATTTTTACAGTTGTTTATATGCATATTAGCACACTGGATGCTCTATTCTGTAGTCTTATATTGGGGTACATGGTACCATATTCAGTTTACCTGAACAGCTGAGTTAGGATACTTCATCTTCCTTTAATATAAAGGCTAAAAATAAATATATATTTTTAATCTAAAGACAATACATTATTAAAACCTCTTCAAAACATACACATTAAACAAATCTTTATTAATGCAGACAAGCAAGCAGGAGTCTTTCTATTAGAATAATCTGTTATGCCCTTATGTTAGTCTTTCTATGCTGTAAGCCCAACCAATATCCTAATAATTACTTCTTCATGGAAGACCCCTGACTAGTGCTATAGAAGACACCATATCTTCTGTAGAACTTTTAAATCCTTCTCTAGACCGTAACAATTTGGCTCTATAGACTCTTTTTTCCAGTTATCCTGGAGACCTGGTTTTGTTGGGGTTTTTGCTTTGGTGAGTTTTGTATGGGGTTTTTGGGTGGTTTTAATTGTTTAGGGTTTGGGGTTGTTGGTTGGTTTTTTGTTTTTGGTTTTGGTTTTGTTTGGTTGGTCAGTTGGTTTGGGGTTTTTTTTGTTTCACTTATATCAAAAAGATTTTTCTATGAGCCTGATAACACACAAGCCAATATAAAGCAATTTAGGCAGCAATTTGTGTTAAGGTGATGTTTCTTTCCTGACAGACATGCTTGTTTGTCTCTAGATGCACAGCATTTGCCATTAGGTAACTCCATGTTGCTCTTGGTGCATAACTTGCAAATGTACCTGGGAGAAGAGGAAGTCTTTTGCCCAACACAAGTAAATTAGAAGAGTTTCTTCCTGTTTTACTGTACTTGATATTTAAGAGCAGTAACCAGACTCCTGCACCTTCTTGCAGAAGAAGACAAGCCGCCATAATACTTTTGATGTGATTTATGTTTTGTTTTTTTTTTTCCTTAGCTTATTAAAGTGATATCTGTTCTTGTTTGGCATCTGATGCCATTTTGTTGTTATCTGTCACAAGGTTTTTGAGTGGTGAAAATGCAGACTGGTTTATCACCCTGTATGAACACTGGCCATTAGTAATAAAGTCAACTAACATATCCACAAAAGTCCAGCATCCTTAACAGGTCAAATAACAAAATTGATTTACAAGCAACAGAAGACACATTTTTAGACACTGTACTAAACCTTATCTACATTGCTGCAGTAATATTTGTATGCCAGGTCCTTTATTACAGACTGTTTCGATGCCTTTAAATTAAGAAAACACCTTCCTGCTTACTATTGCTGTAAGTGGCTATACCATAACAAGTGGCTGAGTTCAGCATAATCCTAGCAAGGAGCATTGGCTGCATGCTATTCACCAGCATACCCTATGTAGGCATTATTTATCTCCTATTCATCTGATCTTGCACCAGTTCAGAACCACATCAGTGATTCCTTTCTTTTTTCATAAAGGATGTTTGCTGCTTTAAAGTTGACCTTCCCAATAGATGTTCTAACAGCAAACTGTCACAGGCAATTTTCTCTGACACAACATGCTATTAGTTGCAAAAATGCAATTGAAAGAATACCTGCCCTATTATCCAATTCTCCATATGTATAAAACTTGCTACAGATTTCCTTTTCAGCATTCAAGTTCCCTATGGGCATTCTCTAAACTGAGTAACAAGCAATTTTACACCTTGCTTAGAAAACAGGGAATGTGACATACAGGCTCCCACCAGGTGTTCCAAAGCCACTGGAAGGAAAGAGGTGGCAGCCCAGCTATTTTAAAATACGTTTTTTTGCTGCTGGGCAGTGGGAACAGACTGCCACAGTGACTGCTCCTTCCCACATGCTATAAGAGTTCACTTTCCTCCTGAGGTCCTAGACAAGATTGTTATACCCAAATTTCACAGAACAATAGAAATAAAGGGATATGGAGACACCTCAAGAACACCTGAGATAGGATCATAAGAAAAATAAACCTATTCCTAAGCTGTAGGTACAAATGAGCCTTTTCATACAAAAGAGACTAGAAACATAGAGATTATATATCAACCAGATGGGGAGGGAACTAGGAGAACTGGGGGAGAAAAGGACATGTGATCTCAAATAGCATTGCCATTCTTAAGTTCCTTCTTTCTGACTTTTCTGTCTATTTTTAATTACATATTTTGATTAGCTAGTAAGGTCATGGTACAGCTCACATAAAAATTGTATAACTTGCAAACAAGGACACAGTGCCTGCTGCTTCACATAAACTGAAGGTTATTTTGGACTGAGGTGAAGCAATGTGTCACTGCTAATACAGAGTTTGGGGATTTTTTAAGATGTTAGTTGTTAAGTGCACATGCAGCCAAGACTCCACAAGCAGCAAAATGACAGTTATGGCATTGCCAGAAAGCAGGATGTCATGATAATCTGCTTTTACTTAAAATGATTAGCTTAGAAGTGGTGAAGCTACGCACATACTGCCTTTCACTGGAAAATAGGCAAAAAAAAAAAGAAAAAAAAGAACCAGAGAGAAGAAAAATGGCAGTGAGAAAATTACACAGATTTTATTTTTTTTTTAATTAGTCCCATTAATTCTGAAAACTTTCTTTCAGCAAGTAAGAAAGCCAAAAATTACTATCTGAGGTTTAAACAGAGAAAATGCACCAAACTAGAGCAGGTGAGGCAAAAAGCAGCAGAATCACAAAGAACTCAGTACTGGTATCTGATAGCAAATATGAAAGTGGATTCAGCTTTTTCTGTAGCACAAACAGCTCTTTAAGGAGCTGTTGACAGCACTAAAACATCCAGCTGGCATGTGAATGCTTAGTACATGCTGGAGGACTTTGTGACCTGACACAATCGCTGATTCAGACCTTTCTTATGCCAGTGGGCACAGGGATGCATGTAGTCTTCACCTGGGCAGGAGCTTCTAACTCTTGTTTCTCCAAAGGAAAGTAGTTTGCATGCATCAATACCTTTTTGAGCTGAATGAACAGATAGGCAACTAACGGACAAGCAAGGAAAGTTCCGCAAAACTGCACTAGTGCTTTAGAATAAAACAGTGATATCAGCATACCCTCAGCCTGAACAAGCAGCATGAAGTCTTAACACACCTGAAAAAAACTGCAGAAGACCAGAAATTGCTGGAGCTCCGGATGCCAGTTCCTTCTGCAGTCTGAAGCTAGGGCTAATTCTTTCAGTAGCATGAACTGAAATACAAAGCTCCCTGCAATATACTGGCTTGTCTGATCATTGTTATCTCTTGAACAATTTACCAGGGAAAAGGAGTCTCATCCCCCTCATGCAATCTCTTTCTTGCCTATTGAGTTGTATGTTTCTTTATCAAAGACATGCCATTATTTTTAAGTTTCTAACTTGAAACTAGTGGAGTTGCAAATCAAGTCCAGTTTTCCAGCTTAGCTAGATTTCATGTTGACAGAATTGCCTCTGTCCCTGAACATACACTTGAAAAGGCACTAAGTTACTTACTTTTGCTCTTCTCATTTAGATAGGAGAATGAAATTGACTGGCTAAGAGGATTTCCCACCATATGGTGAAAAATCTGCCTTTTCAATGACATTTTCAAATGTATTTTTCCCCCTTTGTCTTTGAGCCTGATGCAGTTAATGGCCTCTTCCTCATATCTGTAGCTATATTACTGAACGAACTATGTGAGTGAAAGCATCCACTGGATAGACACCCTACATCAGCATAACACATGAAATTGTGGCTGACTAAAACAGTGTAATTCTCCACCCCACAGTATCATCATTTCTGATACTTTTCTGATAATGTTATAGATCTACAAATTTTTTCCCCAAGCCTAGACACACTTTAAGCAGTTATCCTCTAATACACAATACTCTAGAGACTAGAAACTTAAAACAGTATAAAAAAATTTTCCAAAATCTTCTAAAGAGACACTGTATTTTGTGGCTTTTGCCACTGGCAAATGCAAGAGGGATCTAAGTCATCCTCTCAACTCCTCAGTTCACCTATAGATAAAATACTGGAAGTAGCATGGAGTTTTTTTTTCCGTCCTCCAAATACCATTTCTCAAGCTTTTGTTTCTAACTAGTGTACTGGGGTAAGAGAGTAGAGAAGGGATGGTTTAAACTCAGTAGCTTCGTGAGATTACATTGCCTTTTGTACAAGGCACTGTGTACTGCAAAACATGTCCTGGTAATAGCTGGCTGGTAATAGGGTGGTCTGTCCAATTGAAACAATGGCTCACAAAGCCAATTCACAGCAGGTAAGTAATTACTCTATATCACTAATGTAACACATAAACCCATTCAGACTCATCTGGGGATCCAACCAACTGATAAAATGATGACAGCTTGCCAAGATGAAAACCACCATATAAATCACATTTCAAGCACCAGGTACTATTCAGTCATTTACTTATACTATTTCCCATTATTTACCTTCTATGAGCAACGGAGCACTTGGGAAGGGCCTGCTGAGTGACTTCCAAGATTGAATTGCAAAGCAGGAAGAGGGCAGAAACAATCACTAATGACTCCCCTCACACACACACACAAATTCACGAGGGTTGATATCTTTCTTAATAGGCAGTGCTTTAACAAACAAATCTGAAATCAAACATAAAAGACTAGGAAACAATCTTGTTTACAGGATCAATGTCCTGTATTCCTGATTCTGAAAGAAAAATATTTGGATATAATTTAGTAATCAAGAGAGAAAACAAACACATATGCCACAGTAAGGTAAGAGGGAAAACAAAGCACTTGAAGAAAACTGATATGTTGTAGGTATATTTCACTTTTAGTTCACTCTTTTTTTTCCTTCTCATCTACCTACTGACAAACGTTTGCTACAAATGGCAAAATATACACTTCACTAAGGCAATTCTTTGCTGCTGGCTTTTTCATCGGTAGTGTCTGATGATTCATGTTAAGTTCAGATTTACAGTAACACTGAAAAGGATCCATGGGAAAATTTTACCCATTATATTAATTGATCAGGTCAAAATATAAAAAAATTTCCAGACTGCCTCAGGGAGACAGCTGGTGGGAAATGCACTTTTGGCTATTAGACCAGTATTAACAGAGCTGAATCACTTACACCTTTGTATTTCTGATTTCCTGTTGCTGCAGAATCCACCCTCAAAAGAAAATCTGTGTACAGTTAAAAAAGTGGCAAAGTAATAGTTTTATAATTAATGTTTCCCCAGAAATTCAGATTAGAATTCAATCATTCTATACTCCTATCACCTTTGCTACCTCAACTCAGTCCAGCGTAATAACATATGCATTTAAAGT
The DNA here is from genome assembly GCA_026283785.1 of Coracopsis vasa. Taxonomy (NCBI): domain Eukaryota; kingdom Metazoa; phylum Chordata; class Aves; order Psittaciformes; family Psittacidae; genus Coracopsis; species Coracopsis vasa. The sequence goes on along the minus strand of JANHGB010058326.1, from coordinate 605 downwards.
GGTATCTGTCAACTCATCTCTCGGAAGTGAAAGAACTTGTTGGTTTGCTGCAGCTTCACCTCAAATCAAGGATGTGATGTCCTTCTAGGGGATGGAGTACAGTCATTATATAACTTCAGTTTGAAGGCCTTCTCATGCCCTTCACTGTAAAACAGAGTGAATGAAACCTCAAAAGCTGAGCTGAAAATGTTTGCGAGGTGCTCCAACACATGGAAGCAGCTAAGACTGTGTCTAGATCATGGATGAGGGAAGGAATGCCATCCAGAGGGACCTTGACACTCTTGTAAGGTGAGCTGATGCCAACCTTATGAAATTTAACCATGCCAAGTGCAAGGTCCTACACCTGGGTCAGAGCAATCCCAGGCACAGCTACAGATTGGGCAGCGAAGAGATTCAGAGCAGCCCTGCGGAGAAGGACTTGGGGGTGCTGGTTGATGAGAAAATGAACATGAGCTGGCAGTCTGCTCTTGCAGCCCAGAAAGCCAACCATATCCTGGGCTGCATCAAAAGCAGCATGACCAGCAGGTCGAAGGAGGTGATCCTGCCCCTCTACTCTGCTCTCCTGAGACCTCACTTGGAGTATTGTGTGCAGTTCTGGTGTCCTC